>JAFVLL020022802.1:0-62850 GCA_021397915.2 Tor tambroides | reverse complement strand
TGAAACATGGGGGCAAAAACAAAAGTGTTGCGTTTATAATTTTGTTCATATATATATATATATATATTTTTTTTTTTTTTGCATGATTTCATTAGAGGGGAAAATAGAGAGGAAAAGTCTTCCTTTTTAAAGACAGAAGAGTAAGGATTTATCTTCATACATTTTTCATACTTTTTGGGAGACTTAAGCCATGACAACATTTTGGGTAAGTAAATATATATGGAACAACCAATGCTCGCAGGATTTATATGGTTAATTCTGGGAATATCCATAAAAGGTGCACTGAAACAATTCTGTCAGCTCTAAAAATGACTGACTCCCTGCTCAATGGGACACACCATAAAATTCATATTTCACAGACCATGAGAAAGAGGCCACATGAGACTTCCTGTTTGCATTTTATGACTAACAGAGAATCAGTTTGTCTAAATAAATGTCATCAACCTCATGTACACCTTATTACATCATGGTTTCCACTCAGCCGCTTTGTAAAACAAAACTAATATATTGTTATAGCTACGGCATCCAGAGTTGAGACTAGATTGTGAATCAGAACATCCTCTGTAAGCAAAACACATTGTATTTGTGGTTGTACTACCTACCTGAGCCTCTGGAGGTCCCCCTTCATCCCTGATTAGGAGGAGGTAACTTTGTCCATCCACTACAATCTCCTTTTTAAAACGTCCTCCTGTCCAATAAAAGAAGCCAATCAATTTAAAGAGTCTGATGATTATAAAACATTCACTACTTGTAAAATGAGATGATTGGTGGACTGTTGATTGAAATGGAAATGGAGAATGGCATGTGTATCATTTTATTATTTTCTAATTATTTTGGGGGAAAATAATTTGTTCTACAAATCAGAGTTCAGAACTAGTAAATATACAAAAAGTGAGTATTATAAAAAAAAATGTATTAAATAAATGTGCATAATTTTTATTTGGTGTAAGATTCACTGCAAAGTTCAATCCTTAATTGTCACAGACAGCTGTAGCATGGCAACTGCTTTTTTGCAACTTCTATAATTGTTTTTTTTCTCTCTCTCTCTCTGAAAACATTGTTAATTACTGCTACAAATTTGTGGAATGTCTTTTTTCATGACCAAAGGTCTGATTGTTAATGTATGAATCAAAATCACACACTTTAGAATTTAAGTTTTATTTTATACTTCACGTATATAAAATTTGCTCACTCTCAAGTGTACTTATTGACTGGGATTTCATAAGACAATGTCTAGTTACAGTCACACATTATGAATTTTGACAGTAGTATTTCATGAAAATAAATTAATGAAATATATTACCACATTTTTTGTGTTTAGTACTGATATTTAATATATAGTTTAAGCAAATTTCTCGATTGCATTTATGCTGCCTATCCCTATCGTTTACAATTTAGAATACTGATTTAATCCCAGAAATTATTTCATTTATTTATTACATTAAAAATAACTTATTAAAATCCTAAAATACAAAAAAATAAAAAACAATAAAAAAACATTTTATATATATATATATATTTAAATTTTCAGCTATAATCGTGGCTAATTTTCACCTCAGAAGAATAAATGAGCTTAATTAATATTATATATTGATGCTCCAAGTTTCTGTTAATGAAAAAGTTATATTATTATAACTTTACATTATAACAAAACATTCCGGAGAAAATATCATACTATATTCTAAATTAGGGGCCCTGTGAATATTGTATTGGACAAAGAAGGGGTCAAGTCAAAAATGTTGAGAACCATTGGTCTAAACCTTATTAACTTGACTATTTGTCATAATATAATATGCAGACTGAACAGAGATGCTTGAAATGCATTAATTTATTTTTGTACCCGCGTTTATTTTCATTTGTATTTTTACGTAATTGAATTGAATGGTTTATTTATTTATTTCACATGGAACTCCCTTCAATACATATTTATCTATGCATTAAAGTGCCTTTGATCTACGCTATCTGAGTGCTTTCTTTCTGACCTTTGTTTTTCAGAGAAAGACAAATAATCAGAAAAGCATTTGAACCCAAAGGCTAATGAAGCGTCACCACTGTAATTAGTTTTCCAAACGTCCAGTCTAAAGATGGCTGGAGTGGTAAAGGTCAAAACATCTTGAGTAAACTTGTTATGACCTGTGCCCCATCTGAGATGAGAGAGCAGCGGTCAGAGATCAGAGGACAGAGAGTATGATAGAGACCTCTCTTTATCTTTCTCTCGGGGGAAGAGGGGAGGGCGGCTGTTGGTTGGTTTGCAGAAGCATAAGAGGATCAGAAGGGAATCCTGGAGATGTTAGAGGGTCTTAACCTTATCGCAGCTCTACAATGCTAATCAGCTTGTGCACCGAAGACCTGAGAGAGCTTCACACTCACTTTCATAGTCTGAAAGGACATTCCATGGTCATCTGGGGACCTGATCACTCGAACATGTTAAACTTTTACCCTTCACCTCTGACCTCCAACTGTGTATCCCCATGATAACCATCAAAGACCATAAATCATACAGAGAAGGAGATTTGGGAAGGACTGATAACTGGTTTGATGGTTATTTACACTATTTTACTTGATAACATTTTTGGATTCACCAGGTCTAACCAGGAACAGAGGTGTAACTAGAGGTAAATTACTAAAGGTCTTTGCACAATGAGTCCGAAATTTTCGCATTCATCATTGTCACCCACAGAAACCTTGCACACTGAGTGAAAATGCTTGCTACTGATGCGACAAACGCATTCCAATTTTCCCTCTGTCTGGATGACTCGCGTGTTTAAACTCTGCTCCTCCGCTGAACCAAACATTTGGGCAATAATGTGAATGCCAAAGTTCATGTGCTTTTCAAAAGTCGCGAGGTTTGGTTGAAAACAAAGTGTGGGCGAGCTGTTCGGGTATGGCAGTTAGGCTGAGGGATGGCAAGCTTTTCCGTAATGACGTGGTTTGTCTGTTTGCGTTATGAAGGATGAGGAAGTGGAGGAGCATCAGGACAGCTAATACTCAGCATATAGTCTGGACGCAGATATTTATATATTTGTTGAAAATAGAGAGCGAGAGAGAAGTGCACAGTGAGTGAAAGATACACACCCATCGGTTAATTACACTCTGGGTTCTTCTCCACGGAGTTAACCTCAGCTGAGTAAAAACACGCTTGAGTTTAGTCTCTCTGGATGCATTGAAGCTTAGCTCATCATGAGAGACTCTCAGAAACACAGTTTTTGATAAAACGCCCAGTCTTGATGGACAGCGACCTGTAATGCTCAGTGCAGTGGTGTCATTGGTGGTTCATTGAGGAAATGAATGAAATGGAAGATGGCAAAACTAGAGTAGCATCAAGAGAGGATTCGAGTGGAACCTCCTGTTCTGTGGCTTGAAAGAGAAGCCATGTGGAGTGGAATCAACTCAACTTGAAGATTTTAACTATGATACACATTGTTTGTGAGCATCTAAACTGAAACATAATGAAGAATATGCTGTTAAACAAAGCCACAGAGGGGAGAGTCCACCCAACTCTCTTGTACTACGACAGACCTTCCCCAAGAAGAACAAGAAGGTGACATTGTGAAAAAGAGAGCAAATAGTTACCTGCATCCACGTCAGCTAGTTAAAGAAGCGGCCGCGGAAAGAGAGAATAAACAAAACTCAAATCAAAAAGCAGCCAAGCTAAACATGCACAGTCAGTTAAGAAATTTAACACAGCAGGACAAAGTGAAAAAGACTCAGAGAAAGAGAGAAAGAAGCATAACTTTCACTCATTCATTGGAAGCTTATCTATTGTCGTGGGGCTTCTGTGCCTGTGGGTCACGAGTACGTTGTACCTGAACAGACAGATCTAACACGTCCGCCCTGAGGACACGGTCAGGTCAATATAGTTGATTTACAGTATGGTGATGAAAGGGCACATACTATCACACAAGCTCATATAGTGCAGGCCAGCTGAGTATTGAGGTAAGTGATGTAACATTCATGTTTTGGCCGAATCTATTAATTAATTCAAAAATATATTAAAATGGCATCTAAACATACAATGACTTGAATACACCTCCTCTATGATAAGCATGTTTTTATTTTTTTTTATTTTTTTTTTTATTATAATTAATTTTTATATTTGTTTTAGGACATTAAGCCAAATACATTTTAGGATAATACACCATATTAAGAAAAAAGCTAATTAAAAAAATTATAATTATTATTAATAATATTAATGATTATTAATACTAATATTTATTTATAGGCATTTATTATTTATTTATATTATTTTATTTATTTATACATTTTTTGAGGAAAAATGTGAAAGTGAAGCGATTTTGTTACAATATAATTAATAAAAAATACTTTTGTGTGCCAAATCAAAGTCAAGTGGTGTGTAGTGACACATTAAAGATGTTAAGGGAAATTTATTACTTTTTACACCATATGACATTTAGGGCCAGATTTACCAAACAGGGCAAATTAGCATTAGAGCACAATTCCATAAAAGCGCTGATAAGATTGATTTACTGACAATGCGCACATTAATGAACACAGACGCAGCCAGATCATTTCCATAATGACCAGCGCAATCTACCAAGAGCAGCGCAAATTAGCACCTATTAAGACATGCTTTTTTGGGATGTTAAATAATGGCGCAAATATCAGTAATTTGACGAGCGCAAACATTAGTAAATTGCGCTGCGTGATTCATTTTAATACTCTCCTCCCATAAATTTTGCATCTGAAAGGGAAACTCCTACAAACGCATATTCAATAAGGTCAGGCGCAAAAAATTTTCAGCACTAATTTTTAACTGCAAGTCTTTAGTAAAAGTTTTAACGCCAAAATACGGTTTGCGCTGGTCCTTATTAGCTAATTCAATTTAAACCCAAAGTAAAAAATTTAAACAGTGTACATTTTTAAACCATATGAATACAAAGATCTCTAAGAACTTGTCAGATGTTTTAAACTAGATTTTTAAAATATTCTTATTTGCCACTGACCCATTTAACAAAAAGATAGGAAATATGAAGTAGAAATGGGTCACAATGGTCAACCAGTTTATCTGGATTTTACGGTTTACAACTAGCTTATCTAGATTTTTCTTCAAAGTCTAAATTTGATATTTCACATTGATAAAAGTGTTATTTTTCACGCCAGAGGGGCTGGTCTGCACAATTGCACCAAACTGCTGATCCCAGCAGAGCTGCATTTCTAAATCAAACACGATTGTGGCGGCATAAACAAAAAACTGAGTTAGTTACCCATATGGGGTGCTGGGTTTTGAAATGGTAAAGTCTGGGTCTGTATTGAGACCACAAGGTCTGTTGGGATTTTTCTTTCTTCTTACGTAAACATACAAACGCAGTCACACAGTTGGCCTTGTGATAATATCTCTTAATGAGCTCTGAGAATGTGTCTATTCATGTAGTATATGTGATAGAAGGGAGGGACAGTGCAAAACCCATGCGGCCGACTGCTTTCATTGCAGAGTACGCTGTAAAAATCTGCTCCAACCCTACTTAGTGGTTTTGAGGTTGGGGTTACTCTACCAAAGCTAGGAAACACTATTTTTAAACCCAGAATAGTGAAACTTCAAAAAAGAAAAGTAGGAAAACATTTCATGTGGTAGTTTTACTGGAATGTAAATTTGGAAATTCAAATCACAGCTTTCTGTTGCTGAAATGTGACATAACGTCACTGCAAATCGGAGTTCAGCGGCACTTCTAACATCAGATGACGTGCTGATTTAAGATTTAACCGTGTTGCTTGAGCTTAGCAAGGCACACACTTCAACGGTCTCTGATGTCGCGCTAAGTTTCCTTTGGCACTCTGTGCTATAATCCACTGCGGCAAACAGGCAATTGACATTTCTTGGGGATTTTTTTTTTCTTCCAGGGCGATTTCCTGGTTGACCGCTGGTATGCAGTGGCTTGAGTTTTATACGGTAAAGTGCAAAGGAGAGGACGAGACATGATTAGTGCCCGTCGGCCCGCTAACTGCCCTCTTCTGTGACCTCATGCTCTCTACGGGACCCCCAGGCACTCAGATTACTGCAGATAAGCACAATTGTACTAAATGTTGCTTAAACTAATTGCAATCTTTAAAGAAAAGCCCTGATTTTTAAATGAACACCTAAAGTTTACAAACCCTGCTCTGTGAGGGAGCCATTTGAAAGGCCAGTTTAACATGACTACATAATAACAGTTATAAAGGACATGAAATATTGACACAGGGAGCATTTGAAAGCAGATCCTGCTCAGGGAAGAGAGCATATTGTGGTGGTCTGGCGGTGTGCCTTGAATGTTCTCAATTATACATGGGGAGTATAGCAGAGTCCTCCGGCACAACTGTACTGTACTAACATACTAACAGCAGGTGTGCGGAGAGAGAAAGAGAGAGAGAAGTAGAGAAGGAGAGAGCTGAAAGAAAAAATAAGAAGTGTATCTAGGCTATGCCTCGGCAGTACTGAAAAGAGAGGAATATTAACTGTATTTACAAATAACTTCAATACTTAAACGGGATCTAAGAACAGGACGACACATACACTTGTAAAGCCTTTCAAAAGCATTGAAGTGAGTATTATAAACTGTTAATAGCATTGCACAATATAAAGACAGTGAGAGATAAGAGTACAAAGACTTTTATAGTGTCTCCATATTTCACCTGCCCATTTGATGGCAAAACACCTACCTTCAGGGCTCTCTTCCTGCACATATGTCCCTGTCAGATACCTGTGCACCAGGGCAGACTTCCCACTGGCCAAGTTACCCACAATGCCCTGCACACACAAACAAACATACAAAATTAACAGGGGCCCTTTACAATGTAATTTGGCATGTAAATAAACAGTGTCTCAGCTTAGACCTGAAGCAAGTCCTATTATACCATGGTCTGTCTGAATACTCGATTCTGATTGGCTGGCAGGTATGCATTAAAACCGTTTAATGCACAGGTAGTTCCAAGTCAGATTAATCACTGTTCTATATTAATGCGCTGCTTTCACTGACACAATCACACAGAAAGAGAGAGAGAGAGAGAGAGAGAGAGAGAGAGAGAGAGAGAGAGAGAGAGAGAGAGATGAGGTGATTAACATGATTTTATAACCTTTGCTGAGTACTACATACCATGAGTACAGTAAAACGATGTATTTTTAACTTCGGGTATTTTGAAGTCCCAGAGTTTGATTTTGATTAAAAGTAACAGTTTTTTTTGGTGTTTTTTTTGTATGTGATGATCAATGTAAAACAATCATCCCTTGTCATAATACCTTGTTTATCACATTATTGATTTTTCCTTGTCATAGATCCAGACTTCAATTTGAAAGTTAATTCAATATTATAAAAAAAAATTATGAAATTAAATTAAAATGATCAAATTCATCATTATTATTTATTACATTTAAAACTATTTACAATCTAAAGAAAGAGTTAAAATGCACTTTTGTTAAACTGTAATTGTGTTAAATGATACGAAATATATTAAAATATTTTAATTTTCTATATTTTGGTCTAATTTTATATAATTTTTAAAATTAGACCAAATTTTTCTATATTTTAATCTAATTTTATCTATGCATTAATGTGTTAGCATGACAAGTTAAATTTAATTTTAAAACTGGTACAATGTAATTTTCACATGCAATAATTTCAAAACAGAATGCTATCAAACAAGAAATGATTTGAGATGGAGGAAATGACACTGTAATAACATTTGAGATGCATACATGTCATTAAGAATATTATTAGTGGACCAACAAATAAAGTAGTGAGATCTCTGTGAGTAGTGAGAAGTCTGAGTTTATTTTTAATTTCAAATTAACTTTCCACATGACAAGAAACACAGAATTCAGCATATTCAGGCCAATTTAGAGAGGACACGACCTGATCAAAGCTGTTTTGTGGTGAGGTCATGAGCATGCAACACTAATTTAAGTAATTAAATTATGCAAATGAAATCTTGTATTAGTTATGATAAAAATGGCAAATTTTAAACACAAGTGACAGGACTCACCACTTTGAGCTCTGGTACGGCGCGACTGAGCGTCCACTCCTGACTGTTGACAAAGGCATCTGTAACAGAGAAAGAGAGAGATCATTATAGATGTGGTCATGCCCTTCAGTTCAGTCTTATTTACAGAGCAGTTCTAGATGAGTGACTCACTGATCAATACAAATAGCAGAGGAAAAGACACAGTCAGACAGACCCAAAACGGAAGTCCATACAATTTCCGTACGAACATACAATTCCACAACTACACAACAGAACAAAACATGTTTGTGTTAATTTTAGGTCTTTTCAGCAGAACGAATGATCAAATATGTGTTAATTAGAGCCCACAGTGCCTGCACGGCCCCCATGCTCAGCTGCACAACACGTTTCACATTACAATAGAACAATAGTGGCTGCAGGTGCACTGTGGGCTCAAACGCTCAGAGGACATTCTAACAGACCAGCAAATAAGCCTGCAAATCCATGACTCCAGAAGAGCTGTGAAGTTTATATATGGTGAGAGTTGGGTCATGCTCTATTATCACAGAAAATGCCCATGACGATCAACGCTAGATACAATGCTAGATAACAGTAGAGCATGGCGCTAGCAACACCAATGGGTCTCATCTATCATGGGTTCGATTCTCAGGGAATGAATGAACAAATAAAATGTTTATATTGAATGCAAATGTAAGAAAATAAAAGCACCTGCCAAATGCATATACAGTGCCCTCCAAAAGTATTGGAACAGTAAAGACAAAATTGCTCTGTTGGCTGTGGAGTCAAGACATTTGCAAATATGATTAAAAGATGAATATGAGACAAAACTACAGAATGTCACATTTTATTATTGGGTGATTCAACACATAGATGTTTTACCAGCTAAGAAGTTCAGCACTTTTAGAGTTTCATCCTTCCATCTGATGTGAGCATAAGTATTGGAACAGTTGCCTCACAGGTCTTTCTAAGTGATCAGCTATGTCCTGTTGCATTAATTCTTCAGATATTAAAAGCAGGGAATGTGTCGTATCAGTTATATCCATTACTTCTGCATTCTGAATCTTGCATTCGATGATGACACACACAAACCAGATGAAGACCAGGAGCTGACTTCTGAGAGAAAAGCAAGCAATTTGATGCTAAAAGAAAAGGAGAAAGTCAATTAGAGCTATAGCAAAAACAAAGGGCATGAGAAATCAAGAGTTTGAAGAACGAAAGCACACCAGAAACCAACAACGACCTGATCGGCAGAGAAAACAACAGTAGTTGATGACAGACAGATCATAAAAGCTGTGAAAATGAATCCAAAAGATTGGTTTAAAATTGTCAAATAACTTCCAGAGTTAGTGATGCTCTGACAATCTACTGTCCTCAGGAGACTTTTGACACAGAATTACAGATGCCATGACAAGAAGATGCAAACCTCTGACCAGCACCAAAAATAGAAAGGCAAGATTAGAGTTTGCAAAAAAAGGACAAAAGGTGATTAGAAGGAGTTTTGGAACTGTGTTTATGGACCGATGAGACAAAGATGAACCTTTATCTATGATGGGAAAGCAAAATGTGGAGAAAACAGGGAACTGCACGAGATCCCAAGCATACAGCCTCATCTGTAAAGCATGGTGGAAGTGGTATCATGGCATGGGCATGCATGGCTGTCTCTGGAACAGGCCCTCTCAACTTTACTGATGACTTAATGTATGATGACAGTAGCAGAATGAATTTGGAAGGGTACAAAACCATCTTGCCTACCAATATTCAAGAAAATGCTAGTGATCGACCGATATTGATTTTTTAGAACCGATACCGATACCAATTATTTGCATGTTTAGGTGCCCGATAACCGATATGCAGAACCGATATTTATTTACTGTTATAGCAATTTCACTTTGTTTTTCCTCTTTCAGTCATCTTTATGTCGAAAATTGCAGTCTTTTCACATGTTAAATTTAATTCATATTACAACAATAAACAAATACATTTTATTTATAAAAAGCATAAGAGCATTAAATAATTAATACACACAGCAAAATAAATGTAGAATGTCTAATGTTTTCAAATGGAGAAAAAAAGACAGGAGTCATATCAACTTCATTTTAAACTACAGTTTAGGTAGGTTTATAAGCTGTTTAATGGAGTCAAGAATAATTCACTGAATAATATTCTCTGGTATATTGGAATATAACAAACTTTTACTAACTTTTTAAAAAATAAATACAAAGTATTTTATTGTATTTCTTAACTGTAATGTTATATCAGAATTATTAATGTTTTTGTCCCTCTAGATTATGAAATGCCTGCTGACAGCGCAGTTTTATCTATGCATTTACAAAGAACTCAAATCATATCGCCGATAATAAATAATTCATTTCATAAAGTCAAGTATTTTTAGATGTTTATTAGCTGTAACAATGGTTATATAGTAAATAAGCGCGGCAATTTAATGTTTTAAAACAAGTGAATTTAAAAGAAAAGTTACATGCAGAGGTCGTGCTGGAGCATTTTATATCAACTGGGCTGAGTGAACAGCAATGGGTGAAGCGTTTCAGACGATCAACATGATAAACATGAGAGAATTTAATTCAGCGCTTTATTTCCAATGGCGCTCATTCATGCATGTATTGTTTAACTCATGCAAAGTTACTGCCCTGCTGGAGAGAGGACTTGACGGATTTAAGTGTGTCTAGCTCGTCCATCCGCACTCATCCGCGGCGAGTATACTTTGAAAGCTGCTCGGAAGCGGCTGTGAGCGAGACAGGACAGAACGCGGAAAGTGAAACTTACCCGGGCCTTCAGCCTACGTGACTCCGACTTCACGAGGCTAACGATGAGCATAGACAACAGAGAGAGAATTCAATTCAGCGCTTTTATTTACAACATGTGCTCACTCATGGCTGCGTATTATTTAATTCAGGCAAAGTTACGTCTTTATTGGGACAGGACTTGACGGATTATTTATATGCCTCCGTGAGTTGCTCTCTATTTCTTAGAGCCAAGCTGCATAAACTGCATAACAGGCATTTATGTAATGCATCTAATTTGTGCATTAATGGCTGTTATGTTAAATAAAGTTTACTAACTACAAATCAAGTACTTATGCATGCTGTTGTTGTCTCCTTCTCCCCAGACGCCACAGTAATGGCGATTCTGGGCGCTGCAATTCTCATAACACTGAAGGATAAGCAGACACTGGTGAATCCAGATATTACAAAACCCAGACCCATAGGTAAATGCTGAACATCGGAAAATATTTGTAATCAAGAGATTCAACATCTTCTGGAAATGATCATATTGGAAGTGTTTGCTGGGGCATCAGGACAATGAACTAAAACACCTGCCAGTTCAGTCAAGGAATGTATAAGGGCGAATAGGAAAGTCTTAGATTGCCTAAGCCTAATCTCAGATTTAAATCCGATTGAACAAGAATTTCACCAGCTGAAGAGGAGAGTAAAGGCACAAACTCCCCAAAACAAGCAACAATCGGAACTGGCTGCATTAAAGGCTGGGAAAAGTATTTCAAAAGATGAGACCAAGAGTCTGGTGATGTCTATGGGTCACAGACTGCTGTGATTGTGCGCAAGGGATCTGCAACTAAATAATAGCTTTTAATCTTTTATATCTGCCTTATGTTCGACTGTCCCAATACTTATGCTTACATCAATGAGTGGGATGAACTCTAAAAGTGCTGTTCTTTTTATTTGGTAAAACATGTATGTGTTGAAACAGCTAATAATAAAATGTGACATTCTGTAGTTTTGTCTCATATTCATCTTTTAATCATATTTGCAAATGTCTTGACTCCACACCCAACAGAGCAATTTTGTCTTTACTGTTCCAATACTTATGGAGGGCACTGTATGTAGTAAGCCTCCACCTTTCTAAATAGACAACTGTTTCTAAAGACTGGAATACACTACATGACTTTTAAAACAAGATCCGATTAGATTAGTGGTCCCACTTTATATTAGGTGGCCTTAACTACTATGTACTTACATTTAAATTAATCATTTGATACAATGCATTTATTGTGTACATACATGTTTTTACACTGTACTTATATTTTTAAAAATACCTATATGTAGTTACATCTGTAATTAATTTCTGTAATTACATTTATAATTACACTGTTGACCAATCCCTTATACCTGAACCCACCCTTAAACCTACCCATACCACCAAACCTGTCCCTAACCTTACCCGTATCCCACTTCAATAGCAGCAAAAGTGTTTTGCCATACAATATGACCACAATAAGTACAATGTACTTATTTTTTGATGTAAGTACATAGTAGTTAAGAACACCTAATATAAAGTGTGACCAAAGTTGCAAATAAAAGACTGAAGATCACACACTACCAGATATTTAAGTCATTCCAAACACAACAAACTTTTGCAATAACATTTGCATCATTGCTAAGAGATGCATGACAAACAAAAATGTGTAATATTGACTCCCAAAAAAAAAAAAAAAAAATATTATTAATGGATGATTTTCTGTGCAATCTGTCAACTCCAACTTTGTCTTTCAGCAACAACCTGCAAGCTGGGGCAAAAAATGTAGGCCAAAAATTGTGTAATGAGTACCAGCCTTAAGACAGCACATTATTTGAAATGGAACCTAATTTAGATTATTTTTATAGGCTGCAACTCTGAGTGCCACACAAATAGCCCTCCAGAAAACTATTTATGAGGAAGCCTAATTTTAAGTGAAATTTCCAGACCTGAAAAAGTAATGTATTATTGTTCTAAGATACATTAATAGAATCTTAGAATAATATTTTATTCGGTAAGAATTATAAAAACATACCCTCTTATCCTTAATCCTAAGGATTCAATCATACTGATTGGTAAAGTCACGAAAATTTAGATTTGGAGTCAAAAAGGTTAACTCCAACTTCAAGTAGAGTGTAATGCTATCAATGTGATTAATTAGCATACAAATGCATATCACAATCAGCATAAAGCATCTCATCAGCATAAAAACACACTGTAAGTACAAATATTGTCTAAAACATTCTAAAATAGGCTGCATTATATCAGAACTTTTAGGTATTCAATGAAATAAGCATATTTACCTATATTTGTTTAACCCTATCCACCATATTGTCTAATTTGCCTTTTCCAAAATTTGGCCAAAACAAAGCAGCTTACATTTAGAAAATTTTGTTTAGGTAGGCAACTTATTAGATTTTTGGACACTGCCTTATTCTTCATTGTGTTTATCTCCATGCAAAATGATGAATAAAGCAATGAAATTCTTCATCGTGTCCATCTCCGATGCTTTGCTTCCATCTTCTGCTCGCTGATGTCAGATAACAACAGCCCATAATTTCTCAAGAGACCCATACTAAATACACGCTAATGCTAACATATATGCATAACCCTTGGGGATTGCCACCACTGCCACTTTTTGAAAGGCTAGCAGATGAAGAATAGAAAGGAAACCAGAGCCTTTTGGGGGTTGCTTCATATATTCCATGGGGTGACCCTGAAAAGGCCACAGTGTCTGAGATCTGAGGAAGGTTAACACAATCTGCTACCCACACAGGAAGCATATATGAAAACCGACTGGGTATTAAAGAAAAAAAATAAGGATTGATTGAACAATTGATGCTGTAATCACATATAAATCATATTGTTTGGAGAAACCAGACTTATTTGAGACCTCTGATCTCCTTTCTCTATTAGGCGTTCCATGCGCAGATGGAACCAATCAACACAGCGCTATGACAGCTGTCTGTGATACTGCGACTCATTCAAAATGACAATCTGTAACATCACAGGAGACATGATGGGAGTGAAATAGACTCGCTGGATTATTTTTCATTATGGAAGTCGATAGCATGGTTGATTATAAAACTGCAACCTCAATAAAAACAGTGATGAAAGACACTGCAAGTCTGAAGCTACCTATTACACTTTAGTACAGTTCTCTAAAAGAGATCTCAACCTCAAACATTGCCAGGATAAAAAGAAAAAAACGGTATCTTTGCAGGAAATTGCTACAAATACAGAAAGTTTCTTGATATTTTATTTGTAGAGAGCTCAATAAACATGAATACTGTGTGACAGCAGCCTTTATTTCATCTATAAAAAACCGAAGGCAGTAAAGATGAAAATAAAACACCCAGTCATTATCCTTGCTCTTCATCCACAACTCTGAGGAGAGACAATACAGAGCCTGCTTCTCATGAGAATGCATTTATGTCTGGAGTTCAATGTCTGAATGATTGGCTCCAAACAACTGAAAAATTTTGCTTTGATGAGCACCCAGTTGATTTCAACTTGTAAGTTGAATTTTCAGTCAAAAAATAAAAAATAAAAAATCGTGGCTCAGCTACAGTTAGCGATAGACCTAGCATTTAGACCAAGGCAATTAATCTGTCAATATTTAGTCATTTTGGCTGTCTTTACATCACATGGTCTCCCAATTATGGATATTAATTTTTTTCCTCCCATGTGACAGATTGGCTATGACCCACGAATGTGTAAGCAGGAAAAAAAAGCACATTGATACTGATATTATCAGATAAGTTTCAGGCCTTATTCATTTGTGGAAATAAATCTAATATGAATCAGATTTTTTCCAGGATTGGTTTACCAAGTGTATAGTGTAAATGCAGACAACTGGGCATCAAGACCTGCAGTGTAAATGCGGCATTTGAGATTATTTGGCGATAAAAATGCCTGCTTAGCCAATTAACAGAAGTATTTATCTCCCTTCTTTTCAGTAGTAAATTTTACTGCCAGCTTTGAACTGACTTAAGCTGAATATGAATAGAAAATGAAACTATTGCCTTCTGAAGAGCTGCTTATAAAGTAGATGAATTGAACTTATTTCATAACTGATGAAAATGCAACACTGACTAAATTGAGCTGAATAAAGACTATTATCTTCTGTACAGCTGAAATTTAATTTTTTTCGTAATGAATTTTACAACATTATCACTTATTTTCCTGTTCATTAGTACAAAGCTGCTTTGAAACAATCTGTATAATATAAAGTGCTAAATGAACGTGACTTGAATTTGTCAATGGATATTAAACCATTTCTGTCTCCATTTTTTTTTGTGAAATTTGAGTATGTGTTTTAGGTAAACAGGATTTATTTTCATGTCAGCATTTTCATGTTGTACATCTCATGTACTATCACTGAATTGTATTAAGCATATACCAGAATTATATCATCATCAGGCAACGAAAAACTAATATTTCAACAACTATTTGGCATTATCCTTAAAACCTACAACTAAAAAAAATAATTAACTGAAAACCTAACTGAAAAAAACAAACCAAACTAAAATGAAATATAATAAACAGCCTATATTTTGATACATTGTATATTTTAACATTAAACCGTGCTTAGAAATTGAATGTCATTAAACTTTTTTAAATGATACACCTAATTCACTTTTTAGTGTCCTAAAATGCTAAAACTAAACTAAAACTAAAATAAAAACTAAAACTAGAAAACCTGATCATGTGAACATTTTTGTTGCATATTTTGAATTTCATTGTCAATCTGGGATACCTCTAGGTTAAATATGTCTGGCAAGTGAACCTCATCTGCATCTGACTGTGTAGCAAACACACAGTTACTTCACAAATAAGACAATCATGTTGTCACTTTAAAGTCACTGAAAGGACACGAAAATCAACTTTAGAACGGGGAACAGCCAAGATATTCCAGCAGGTGGGCTAATGAGGGGTGTCTGTGTGCCCCGTGGGAAGCTCATGTGTCTCATTTAAATGCTCTTATGTATTTGTTTATATGTGTATGTAGAGTAAGAGTCTCATTTCAGCGTTGATTCTTTGCAGCCAGTTTCCCATGACCTGCCTGGACCCTCCACCCCCTCGCTGTGAGCTGACCGACTACAGAAGCACACTTCCACCACCCACTCTGTGTGTCGGGCAGTAAATGACGACGTGATGGAAAAAACAGAATAGTGAAATTAGAAGAAAAAAATAGAAGGACATTTACAGGAAGTCCCTCGATTTACAATAATTCTACATAATGTTACCAGGGCCAATGTCTTGGTATCTGTGATGGCCTGACCCAGGATCAGGTCCTTTTATCCTGCTCAGCTTTCGTCCTTAGGATTCACCCTCATTTTACTAACTTGCAGCTTTTAGAGAGTCTCCCGAATCATTAAAATCCCACACACCCAATGTAAGCATCCTGAGGGGACTCGGAGAACTAGGCCAACACCAGTCCAAAATCGACACCACGAGGCTCCATCAAAGATTCAATTAGGATTTATGAAAGCGGAACTAACTCACAAAGCGCAATAATGAATGTGTCGGGTAGCTTGCAACAATTAACCATTACACAGCGCTCAAAGGCGCACTTGGCGCAAATCACAACTCCCAAGGACATCCATCATTATTCGGTCAGGATATGAATCTCTCTCTGTCGTGAAGCAGCTTTTCCTTTCCTGCAGAATAATGAGAGTATGTAATTCCTCTGAATGAGACGTCTGGTATGAGATCCAAGTTGCTTGATTATATTTGGTCTCATCTATATTCATCCACAGCCAGAATCTTGACAGTCATCAAAGTCTGATGCATTTTGTAGCTTATTCGTTCTAAAAACTGGCCTAATTAGACAGGAAGAGGTCATAAGATTGGAGCTTGGCAAAAGCTCTTGCCATTTATGTGTGCAATATGCATTTGGGTGCTTAACAGCATTTCCTGTACACCTTTTCACATCAGCTCCAGCATGAATTTAAGTTTGCAGTCAGTGAATAGCAAAATATTGACAACATGTCTTACTATTGAGTTGTTCTTTTGAGCTGCACAAAAGAAAAAAAAAAGGAAAATATGGTGTGACCAGTGTTGTCTATTTCATGAGCAAATGACTGCTTCTTTTAACATATTGTCCAAAAGACTCAAGAGTTACCTGTTTAAAATCAGTCTGATGAATCTGGCAGAACTCAATCTGACCTGCAAGTTTCATTACTTTCAGCCTTTAATACATGAAATGTGTTACAATTAGGGCTGCAGCGATTCGTCGACGTCATCGATTACGTCGATTATAAAAATACGTCGATTAGCATGGAATGCGTCGACGAGTCGCACCTTTAGCCACGCCCATTGCGCGAGCCTGCAGTTATCCCTACTTAAGACTGTTTTTCTGCCATGTTTAACACAAAACAAGACTCTAGAGCAGAAGGTAAAGGCTAGTATGGCAATATCACTTCATAGAGTTGCGTTCATAGAGCATTATTTTTATATGACAGTCAGAACCGCATATATATAGCCGAATTGACGCCTTTACATTGTCAGGATTCACAACCGCATTCAAAGCTGCGCTGAATGAACGGAACAGCACGGGACATTGAGTTGTCTATACAATCATGACGGGTTTAATTCACCCACAGAGACAGAGAAATGATTCGCGTTCATCTTAAGATCCACTGGAGCTGCCGTCAGTGCCGTGGGCGAGATCGCGATCGCGCGAGCTCTGAGACGCGCGCACCAAACGCGCTCTCTGCACTCGCTAAGCATTTAAAGTCGTTGTTAGTTGTTTAACTGTGTGTTGGATTGGACAAGTCTCGACTGGGCTCCTTTATTAAAAACGGGCTGTCAACTGTGATAATACTTCCCGGTGTTATGACGCCATTTTTGATTCTGTCGCTCTAGTGTCCTGAATTTTGGTTGTGACTTCAGCTGTTCATTCATAAGCAGATGTTTTAATCTGATGAATAAATAAAACATTTCAAGTCTCTCACCTGTAAGCAACTGCTGTCAGTCCCAAACAGCAGCTGTGAATGCAGCCATAATGTGCATTTCTATTGATTGTATCACTGCCCTTTCTTTCTTGTTATTGTTAGCCTAGGCCTATTTCTTTCTTGCTTTCTTTTCTTTCTTTTTTTTATTTTTTAATTATTTAATGCTGTCATTTTTCTTTTTCTTATATTTATTTTCTTTCTTTCATTTTTATTTTTATTAATTATTTATTGTTATTATTTCTTTTTCTCTTTTCTTTTTCTTTTTCTTTTTTATTTATTTTTGTAAAGTATTAATTATGAGAAAACGTTTGAATAAAATTAAGATTAATAGCAGAAGTTACTTTATTTATAGATAGTTTTACTAAAGAATTCATCAACTGATAAGAAAATAATAGATTAAATGAAAAATAATCGATAGATTAGTCGACTAATCGAAAAAATAACCGATAGATTAGTCGACAATAAAAATAATCATTAGCTGCAGCCCTAATTACAATGAAGTTTCATGTTTATTTATTGGTTTATTTACTGACTGATCATATAATTGAGTCCGAGTTTGTTTTTTTTTCTAATTCAAAATTCAATTTCTAAAAGCCTGACTTTCTGAAATACTCACTAGTTAACTGGCTGCACAACATATTAAAGCAATAGTAGACCCAAAAATAAATTGTCACCATTTACCCACCGTTACATCGTTCCAAAATTGTATGGATTTCTTTCTTCTGTGGAGTACAAAATATTATAGTTTGAAGTATGTTTAGGTGCAGTCACATTAGTCAAATTTCAGCTAAATTTTGCAGGCAAAAAGGCTCTGTTGTCTATTGTTAATAGTATAGCGATGAATGAAAAATGGCTCACACAGAAGTCACTTTCAAAACAAGCAGCTGTTTGTTAGTCAATAAACCAAATACGCATAACTAACTGAACATGATGTGAAAACTGTACCATATAAGATTATGTTTTTCCACAAGTTTTTTCCATTTTTTGTACCAAAAAAAATGCATTAGGTTTTTTTTTTGTTGATGTTGTTTGCTTTAATTTTTCTGGATTCGGTTTTAATGGTTACATTCAATTTTAGTAATCAAAAAGCATGCTAATTAATTGAAATCATGAAATTTATACAATTTAACAATATATTAAAAATTTAATAAAAAAAATAAATTTACCAAATTTTCCCAAAATTACATTTTATTTGATTCAAGTTCTGTGTTTTCCATTTTCATTTTTCTGGATTCCATTTTAATGGTTTAATTTAATTTAATTGATTTAATTTAAATTTTAATATTCAATAATATCTAATAATGACTAATTTAATTCATAAAACTAAACTTAAAGGGTTACTCCACCCCAAAACACAGACACACTGACACAGAACAGCGTACGCATTTTGCGTCCAGCGGATACTCTCCAAAATGGCGCTACGCTGACGCGGAGGAGACACTGAGGAGACGAATTGTTGAATAAAGTTATTTTTGTTTTCTTTGCAGACAAAAAGTATTCTCATAGCTTTGTAAAATTACAGCTGAACCACTGATGGCAGATGGACTATTTTGACGATGTCTTTCATACTTTTCTGGGCCTTGACTGCGTTAATTACTGGGCAGTCAATGGGACAGTCACAAGCCTCCCGGTTTTCATCCAAAATATCTTAAATTGTGTTCCGAAGACGAAAGAAGCTTTTACAGGTTTGGAACGACATGGAGGTAAGTGATTAATGACAAAATTTTCATTTTGGGGTGGAGTAACCTTTTAAATTGTAGTGTTCTTGTGCTTTAATAGTTAATATATGTCATTGTGTTATACTGTAAATTCCATTTTTATAACTGGATTCTGTCTGTATTTTCCACATCATGTAAATCATAGGATCACAAAATCTGTTTGTGGAAATCCCTCTTCCTCACGCAAAATTGCCACTTGTGTGGACTCCTATTAAAATGACTAGATGAATGTGACCACACCTTTAAAAAAGTCAAACAACATTGGACTCTCACTGTATGGAGAAAAACAGTGATATTTCATAAAATATCTTCTTTAATGCTCCACAAAAGAAAGTTTTGGAAAGACAAGAATGAATGACAGAATTGTCATTTTTTGGTGAACTATCCCTTTAAGATCTTAGACGGTCTCAAAGTTGAGGGTGTGCTTTTTGAGTAACTAGTCTGCATCTGTCTGATTCAATATGAAACTGCAAAGTAAAATGCTAACACAAGTTCAGGTCAAGACAGGCCATATTAGAATTGAAAATGAGGAACTGTCTCAGACAAAAAGGCACACATAAGGCTTGCCCAATTGGTTCAAGACTGTTATAAAGAACACAGTGAGAGGCAGCTACAGTAAGTGCATGTGGAGTCAGTATTCTGTGGAGCCTCAGTTCAATTCAATTAGCTCTGAATGCTGCCAAAACATGACTTACTGCTGTACACTCTGATCATTTGGAGGAGGATATTGGAGAAGCACCCTCCTCCCTCCGTTTCACTGTCACTTTACACTCCTCATCTCAAGCTCTCTCATCTCATTCCCACCTCACCCCATCGCTCCCTCCAGACACTGAGAACAGCATGTTTCATCTCCTCATTCACTGCAGCTCCCAAAATAGCACTGTGAACACAAAGCCACGTTTCCCAGCAGTTTTTGCGAAAACACACACGCTCAGAGACACGCCACACTAGCTCAAATTACTACGATTCTCTTTTTGTCCAATTTCCACCATCAACCATCATCTTCAACAAAGAAAACCAGCAAATAATTGTATTCCTGCATCATGCGTCTATGTTCAATTGACTGCTGGTCATTGACCCCAACAGGGCAAATGGAAAAAATCCAGTCCGTTGGCCCCTCACTGCTCCTCTGACACACTGGGCTGCATTGTTGCCCCACTGTTGGGCTGCACTGGGGCTACTGATGGCTCACCCATGTACCACTGCTCCCTGGACATCACTCTGAAACAGGATGTTGTTACAGCTGCTTCCTGTTTTCCTAGGAGGGGCCTTAAGTTTCCATCTTCCCCAGTGTTCCCAGTGCAGCAGTGTCGCTGTGGTACCAGTTCATTGACCTGCATGCTGAATTCATTGACGTCTAACGCTGTTCAAATGCTGATTCGAATGCAGAAAACATGCTATGACTGACAAAGACAATGGCAAAACTCAGTGTTGAACCCTGCTTCAAGAAATGTTTTGAGTTCAGTACAATTATGCTCAACTGACAGTACTGGTGGCATATGTTGATTACCACAAAAATTAACAAGGAGTTTATTTATTTATTTATTTTTGTGTGTGTGTCATAATCATCAATGTGCCAGAAATGCTGACAATTAAGCTTGGGTTGTTCACCCAAAAATGAAGTTTGTGTCTTTATTTACTCACCCTCATGTCATTCCTCAGTCTTTAATTGTTTTGCTGGAGAAATTTAAGCCCTGGTTTCTGTTATAAACTACAGAAGGACCATCACTTTTAAATCGATTGTCTAAAACAATCTAAATTCAACTTCCTCAGTACCAACCATATGGCATCCTGCAATGCACCAGGGCTTTGTAAGTTTCCTGACTCAGTAAGACATTCTTAATGAACATAAACCTGCTACACACGTGCACATCACCTGCTGAGACAGCAGAAGAAAAGCTGAGTCTGTGTCCCAGATTTTACAAGCTACATAAGGTGAACATGCAAGCTCCATGCTTTAAATGTATCCACACATACTGTGACAATGGAAAGTCTATTACCCTCACACTGTGTTTCTGGGTGTCACCTCCGCAAAGACAGCAGGAGATATGAGTATTTAGCAGAGCGTGTCTGCTCTTCATCAAAATGACACAGAGGAAGAGAGAGAGGAAGAGGGTTGGAAAAGAAAAGACAAAGCAAGCTAGTGATGGAATAAGCAGGGGTGATATTTCCACGTTGTGGTAGATAGATCATCCAGCGTAGCACAGTTAAATATGGGTTTTGTGCCCTGGCTGCCTCTGCCTGTCCGAAGCACAGCATGCTCTCTCCTAGGCTTTAGTGAGTACATATCAACACAGTATTCCCAAAACAGCCGAACAAGTGTGTTTGTACCTGTGCCAAACATGCAGGGTGGGACTGAGAGGGACATATTTTCAAATCTATTATTTATAATTCTGTTAATTGAAAAACATTCAGAGGACAAAAGTATTACTCAAAGGTAAATGACATGCATTGTCGTGCATTACCAAAATGTCATGAAAGTAAATTTATTATGTATGCAATATTTGGTGATCTGACTTGACAGTGTTAATTTTTGCAATTTTTTGTTTGTCATATTTCCTTTAAAGAACGAAAACATCCTTTGAATTTAGTCAAGTCATGTTTATTTAATTTAGCTAATTTCCACTACACAAAAAACCTCAGTTTGTCAATGAAAAATAACATTAGTTGCCAATATGCAAAATAACAAGAAAGTTTATTGTTACAGTTTAACACAATCAAATCTTTCAACATTACTTAAAAATTGTGTACACGTTCATTTTAATGTATTTATCATTATATTATACATTAGAACTGTCCTTAAGAAAACATCATGAAGTATTAGCATGATAATGGTTTTCAAATAGTGTTTTAAAATGATTTTAATTATTATCAGGGTGCATGTTTTTCATCTTTGACAAATGCAAAAAGCGTGAAAATTAGGGGTCGACCGATATGTGTTTTTCAGGGCCGATGCCGATACCGATTATTACAGACCAAGTAGACTGATAACCGATATTTTGAACCGATATATATGTCTGGTGTAAAAATTAAAATTAATGTCAAAATTAAGAATAACAAGGGCTCTGACAAAAACTGCCTTCCCTGGTGTTGGTTGCACTTCTTACTCTTGTCTTCCTCCATGCATCCATCTACAATAAGGGTAATATAAAGAGAGAGTTAAAAGTGGGGTCACTGTATGCTTCATGATTAAGTCTATGAATACTGTACTACAGCTAAACAGCTTGGGGAAATGTAAGTATTTGGGTTCAATAATTTACATGTTAGAAATGTATGTAGCATAACCTCTCATAATTCTTCATTAATTATTTTCTGATGACTAAATCATAACCTACAAGAGGTGACTATTCAATTCATCATCTAATGCGCACCAAATGATTAACTTAAAAAGCACAATGTATATAATAAGTGAAAATAATCTAATTGTCTTCATAGCTCCATTGTAGAAGTTGCGAAGACGACCGCTACTATTTTAATGAAACCATAACAATAATAGCCTGTTATAGGCACACTTGGTTCCAATTGAAATGTTACAATTTCTGTCATCCTAATCTTGGCCTATGTGACAGTAATTTCCATTAGTTTTAATGTATAGTGCAGTGCAAATGAAGGCATAAAACATTAATTTCATTTATCTTCTAATCAAATGAGTTGAACTCTATTTTTTGGCAAACAAATGGGTTTACTATTAAAATTAAAACATGGAAGAAATAGCGTATTGTGTGATTATTCTTTTAAACAAAAGTTGTAATAATTGCAGTAATAATGAATAAACCGAACTTTTATTTTGACAGGTTGCCATGACCCCTCTTAAATTTCTGTAGCCTATGTGATATGACGATCGTTTACTCAAATGGAACGGTCAAATGCTCATGAAGTAACTCTTAGAGCAGTTCTGGGGATGTTGTTCATGTATTTATGTCCTCATTTAGTGAGACGGCAGATGCTGAAAACACCGCGAGAGTCACGCACTTCAGTGTGTGTGTGTGTGTGTGTGTGTGTGTGTGGTAATCTATAGCGTGCCGATGGGTTCTTTATTATTACGCTGTAACATGCACTCGCCTCACTGAACGTCTCACTGAACGTCTTAAAAAATTTTTTTCCTATTTAATCCATTGAATTTAAGACGCAGACGGCGTGAAGCGTCGCGTAGATGTCACGTAAGTCACGTGTGGCAGTGAAGTGTCGAGCCAGACGTCACGCGTGATTCACGTGTGGCTGTGAAGTTATTTTTTAATTTTTTCCGCTAACACGTACCATAACACGCTGCTCACACGGCTCAGTGCAGTGTGTGAACGAATGCACAATTTACTTGCTCTTGTATCCCACAGTGCTGGTATTACTAGATCTTAGTGCCGCTTTTGACACTGTCGATCATAACATACTTCTAGGGAGATTGGAAAACTGGGTCGGCCTTTCTGGGATGGCACTCAAATGGTTCAGGTCATACTTAGAAGGGAGAGGTTATTATGTGAGTATAGGAGAGCATAAGTCTAAGTGGATGTCCATGACATGCGGAGTCCCACAAGGCTCAATTCCTGCACCGCTCTTGTTTAGCCTGTATATGCTCCCACTAATTCAAATAATGAGAGAGAACCAAATTGCCTATCACAGCTATGTTGATGATACCCAGATTTGCCGAGCCTTATCTCCAAATGACTTCAGCCCCATTGACACCCTCTGCCAATGCATTGATGAAATTAACAATTGGATGTGCCAGAACTTTCTTCAGTTAAACAAGGAGGATATTGAAGTCATTGCATTTGGAAACAAAGATAAAGTTCTCAAGGTAAATGCATACCTTGACTCTAGGGGTCAAACAACTAAAAATTAAGTCAAGAAACTTAGTATGATTCTGGAGACAGACCTTAGTTTCAGTGGTCATGTCAAAGCAATAACTAAATCAGCATACGATCATCTCAAAAACATTGCAAGAATTAGAAGTTTTGTTTCTAGTCAAGACTTGGAGAAACTTGTTCATGCCTTTATCACCAGCAGGGTGGACTATTGCAATGGTCTCCTCACCGGCCTTCCCAAAAAGACTGTTAGAGAGCTGCAGCTCATCCAAAACACTGCTGCCAGGATTCTGACTAGAACCAGAAAATCTGAGCATATCACACCAGTTCTCAGGTCCTTACTCTGGCTTCCAGTTATATTTAGGATTTATTTAAAGTACATTTATAAATCTCTCAATGGCCTAGGACCTAAATACATGGCAGATATGCTCACTGAATATAAACCTAACAGACCACTCAGATCATTAGGATCGAGTCAGTTAAATACCAAAGGTTCACACAAAACCAAGGGGAGTCCGCTTTTAGCTATTATGCTGCCCGCAGCTGGAACCAGCTTCCAGAAGATCAGATGTGCTAAAACGTATACATTTAAATCCAGACTCAAAACTCATTTGTTTAGCTGTGCATTTTGTTGAATGAGCACTGTGCTGCGTCCGGAACTGACTGCACTGTATTTTATACATAATCATTTTCTATTTCCTGTTTTAATTCATTTAAATCAATTTCTAATTCCTTGTCTTTATTATTTTTATTTCTTTGTTTTTATTGCTGTGATTATTATTATTTTACTTTTTTAATGACTATTTTACTTCCTTTTATGTAAAGCACTTTGAATTACCACTGTGTATGAAATGTGCTATATAAATAAACTTGCCTTGCCTTGCCTTGCCTTGCCCACAAAAGACTCAGTAATATGTTTACATGCTCATGCACAACAAATCATCTTACACTGTTCCCCAGCCAGCTGCTTGACTCACAATGTTTCTCTTTGCACATGTACAGTATTTGTGAAGCATTTGTACAGTTTGTATTTTTCAGTTTATGTATAGGTAACCATTTATATATAGTATATTTATAGTCAAAATCTGTCAGTAGGTTAGTTGTGTATAGGTTGTTTTACTTCATTGTTGTATGTCTGTATTTATGTAGCACCCTGGTCCTGTGAGGCACGACATTTCATTCCACTGTATGTCCCCACATGTAGAGATAATAAAGCTCAACTTGAACTTGTATGAGTGTAGGCTATTGTTCTGCAGGACTGTTGTGGACAGCTGACTCCTAAAGTTTTTGATATTCTTCAAGTTCTGCGTGGTCAGTTCACAGCAGTGATAGAAATTAATATTTTCCAACAAAAGTAATTGGCATTTTTACTTTTATAAAGCCTTTTTTTCTAGAAGTGTGCATTAACTTTTGCGTCAAAATCTTATATTCAATCAATAAATTGAATTAGAATAATAAGACATTTGGGGCTGTTACCAAACCAATAAAATCATTATAAACAAAATTCAAATCCTTTAAATTTTAAGGTATTCAGGACAGAGCAACATAAAAATCAGAAAATATAAGCAGCTATAGGACAAAGTTTTACATATAGGCTATGCCATTATTTTTTTGTGTTTTTTTTCTATTGTATACAATTAGCCTATAAAATAAAACGCAAATTATTATCGGGCCTGTTTTAGGCTTTTCCTTATTTTTATGTCCTATTTCAGATGGTGATGGAAAAATGACTTGCCATCTCCTCATTAGATGCGCCTTTAGAGAGAAATGCATCTTTAAGGATTACATAATGAAAGAGTTTTTGCTTTGGACTTGAATTATTTCGTTTTAAAGTAGTAATTTAAAGCTTTCTGTGAGTCCATTCGCTGAGTTTCGGATCATCGTTGTGAAGCGCTCCAGCAGAAAGCGCATAAAAGCAAAACGTTTTGTTGATATTGTGAATGCACACAAATAAAAGTAGACAGTTCCGAATGATGAATTACTCTTACCTTTATGAGCAAAAAGTACGGCATATTTTAAGCTGTTTCTGCTGTAAGAAAAAAAATGCAAGTGATGACGCTGGAGCCTCCATGTCCTGCAGAGCGCTTCAGCTTCCACTCTCAGCACAAACTGGTGGATATGCGTCTAACAGCGCACATTTATATAGGTTAAACATTTAAACAACTATAAACAACTAACATTGTGATATGCTTGAACTGTTTTATAGATTTTATTTTAGGCTAGTCGTGATGATTTGAGAAGGCTAAATTGATCAAACATAGGCTATGATCAGCTCACTGTCTGCCGCTGGCCGCTTAGTCGTTAAAAAGAAAAAGAAAAGTCGTTAAAAAGAAAAAGAAAAAACCTTACATTTAACGAACAAAAAATGCTCCAAACGTTTTTTTAAACATAATTATTTTTTCATTACATACAAAACTAAACTATTTTAATATCAGCTGTATAAGCTGTTTTGGGAGAAGGGGAAATATAGAGGCTAATATCTGTGTATTAACAAACTTATTTATAAAGAATTTAAACTTAGCTACAGGAGATTATCAGTGCTATTTTCTGAGATGTTGAACCCTCAGTAAGAGATAAATCTTTTACCTTTTATCTTACAGTTGCTCCAAAGGTTGAGGAGACGCATTACAGAATTATGATTTACCCTGTTAGTGATTTTATACACAAACGATTTAAATTTTAAGTGGACCCATGTGGTTTTTCTTATTCTTTTCCTGAAACACTTGATCATCTATTCTTTTACTGAGATGTTACTTCTAAATTCTGGTTTGATATTCATAGTTGGTTATCAGTAAAAATGTAAACAATTCCTCCATTTGTTTTGCAGGATACATTTTCTTTAAATGTGATTTAAATTCTCCGTCCTTTGTTTCAGAGCTTTAAGTACTTTAAAAAAAAAAAAAAAAAAAAACTAAACAGAAAGTCTGAAACTCTTTGCCATATACATACATTAAAATATTATTTTAATGTATTTTTATTTGATGTCTTTTTGTACAATGGCATACAGAAATTAATATCATTTGAACAAATTAGTATTTACAATTTGGAATAAGCTATAGCATACATAAGGTAAATAGCACTTAACAGCTAATTAAACAAAATTGAGGATGAGTAAAACAATAATAGAGAATGAATAAGAATAATAAACACTGAACTGGTATATGGAAAGTGCTGGAAACTGCAGCAGCGCGAGCGTCTGCGTTCAGGCGGTGAGCTGTAGCATTATGGCGAGCGCGGATATCCGCACTTGAGCGTCCGCATTCAGGCATTCGGACTTTAATGTGGCAGGCATAGATATCCCGCGTTAAACAGGCGCGCGGACGTCACGTTCGACAGACGCGGACGTCGTTCAGTGAGGCGAGTGCATGTAACAATGCCAATATATTTGACCCGCCCGTCGCCATAATAATCAAAACCAGGCGTCTGGCATTCCACATATACAGAACATGCGCCATTGTACAAATTCATATTTAAATAGTCTTTTTGCGGCTTAATATTTACAGATACTAGTCCGTAACGCGAGTCGATTTAAGTGTACTGACCTACTTTTGATTAATTAATCCAAACGGACAAATTCCATGACTCCGCGTTATTCAGTAAATTCCATTTATATGACTGGATTCCGTCCGCGTTTTCCCCATCGCGGAAACCATAAATAGATAACATTGAGGTGTTTTACAACTTCAGTGTGGTGGATTGTGATTTATTGCAACTTGAGCAACATCTGCTGCTGCCTTTGAGAGACAACTGATGCGTGATCACTGAAGCAACTCCAGTTAGGGCTTTCGGTGTGAGAATGCCTTTAGTCTTCCATGTTGATTGGTCAGACTCTTGACTCCCAACAAATCAGATGCGCGGTGGGCGGAGACTGCTCTAAGCCTCAGAGTTCAGACAGGCTGCATCAGAGCCAAATAGCTCGTTTCAAAATTAAATTATTTTATCGGCACATCGGTTTTGAAAATGACCGATACCGATAACCGTAAAAATGCTTGATATCGGGGCCGATAATCGGCCAGTCCGATAATCAGTCGACCCCTAGTGAAAATGTGTCAGTAATTTTGTTGATGAGTTAGCACTGGTTTTATTTACTTGAGGCTGGTTCTGTGCACACATTTTAATTGGATGATATGAGTAAAATACTGTGCAGAATTAGCAGCCTTTAAAAAAAAAAATAAATAAATAAAAAAAAAAAAAGGGGGGGGGGGCATTTTCACTGGTGTTTGCACCAGCAAAGAAAAAACAGCATTCTGCATCATGAACCCTATATTTAGAGCAACTCTGTGTGCACCGTCTTCTCATGAATTATGTGCATTACACAATAATGCATTTAGGAAAAACCAAGGAGTCACAATCGTGGGACACAACATATTCTGTGCTAGAAATTTCTCATGTACAGCCACAGTAAACAAGACACGCTGACTGAAACCAGCAAGGATCTGATGTGGTTACACAGAATGGAAACCACAGAATTGCTTCCACTAGGTTATTATAGCCACTTATTCTATTTCTATTGGTGGGTCAAAGCAGACATACAGTTGTACGCCTATAGACAATCTACAGACAATCTCCTTTTGGAAGCTGTACAGACAGTATATAGCGGAGACAGGACGCTGGTGTTACAATGAATGGGAGTAATTAGAATGCTCTAGTCTTTCCATATCTTTCAAATAAAAGAACCAAATCGCCAATAATAAAAGAACCAATAATGGCTCATTTAATTCAATCTGAACTGCACTTGCATGACTGGAAATAGCAAACTGAATACATTCCCAAGATGGCCGCTGAGTGAACTGACTTGCCTTGAATAGGACTTTGATCAGTTTATAGACATTGAATTATGAAAAAATCTTCTGACAAACTTTTGTCCCTGTTAAATGTGCACTTTACAGACTTTTGCAATGAACATCTGTAATGTAACAGAAGTTACTTGCGCAGAAACGTGGGGTTAAACAAAGGGACGCATCTGAGGAACAACAAATATAATGTGTTTCCCACTTCCTGTGCAGTGTTTACATTCTCTATATAGACTTCCCTCCCTTTGCGTCTGTGATGTGGTCCGCTGAAAACATGGCAGCACCACTGTAAGGGAAAAAGAGAAGGAAAAACAGCCATATTGCCATAATTCTGTCTCCGCCAGCCCGCCCCGCTGGCACGGTTTCTGCAGCTCTCCTTCCGCTTTTTTCTTTCCCTCGCTGCTGCTATTATTATACTGTGGCCACCTTTGAGTCAGCGCTGTCAAGGAGAACAGACATCACAGGAGACAGAACACTAGAAGAAACACGTACAAAGACACACACACACACTAACAAAGCACCTGATTCAGGACCAAAGCTGCTAAGAACAAACATGCCGAACCACACAAGGAAATCATTTTAAGCTTATCTGAATTCCAAATGCTAAATGCAAATATTAACTGGCTCCACTTCTGCAAGAGTTGCACTGACAGTGATCTCTCTAGCGTGCCGCTGCATGTGCACGACTCTGTACTCTTGATGTTTTCTTATTAAAGTGACAGAGAAACGTTACCAGAGGCAGCTAAGAATTAATACTCGCTGAATTCAGTACACAAACAAAACTCAGGACCCATATTTTAACATCTTACATCAGCAAACTGAGGAAAAAAAGGTGGTTGTGCAGCCTAAAGAGAGGATGTTAGCAGAATTTGGGAGCTATCCAAGCTTACCTGTCAAGATGGAGCTCAGCATCTGTACAGTATCCCAAGAGTTTTCTTACAATCCTCCTTGTGGTTATTGCCTTCTACTATGTTATCTGAAAAAGCTAGTCAATTCCCTGATAAGCAGCTTATTACAAGTAGTCCCACTCCGAAATTAACGTCATTTGTTGAGCCAGAACATGCCTGACTACTTAAAAATGTGACAAGTGTTTACACTCTTTGTGTAAACCTAAAAAAACAACCTAAAGGGTTTAGTCAGAAGTGGAAATTCTGTTATCAATTACTCTCATGTTACTTCAAAACCGTAAGACTTTTGTTCATCTTCAAAACACAAATGAAGATATTTGAAATAAAAGCTAAGAGATTTTAGCCCCTCCACTGAAAGTCTATTCCATCTAAATTGTTCAAGCTTAAAAAAGTTTATAAAGACAATGTAAAAGTAATCCATACTGAGCTGTTTCCGAAGAGACACAACTGCTCTGTATGATAACTAGATTTTATTAACATAAAAATATTGACTAACGCACATCTAATATGAAAAATGGACTTTCTTGACTTGTGAGAGCAAACCTCAATAGTTCCTGCGGAAGCTCAAACACATTTGCGGGACACACCACAACAAATCTCATTGGTTCTCACACATCAAGCAAGCACATATAACTTCTATTTCACTTCACATTTATTTTCAAATATTTAAATATTGAATGTTTAATTTTGTTCTTAATGTGTTTATTTTTGTGCTCGCTTCTTAAACGTTCAGTGTACTTTTTGACATTTTAGAACTCTTCATCATCTTTTCATTTAAAATAAAAATAACTTGATATTATGTACAAAAGATATTGTCTTTAAACCTGTTTTTGTCATGTAATACACTATCAGGATAACACCGCATACCATGATAACAGCTTTAGCAATTATCAGATATAAAAAAAAAAAACTTGAGACGTCATGTCTATCATGCATCTGGGTGATCATATCTGTTTACTGCTCTTTGAGATCACATATTCATTCAATTTGTTTTCGGTTTACAAATTTGGGGAACGACTGGAGCCAGACATGGAAATTTACTCTTACAGTGTTTCATATTTTTGCACACAAACCACACAGATCCCAGTCTCACACCACGTCCGAGACTGCCAAAATAAAACCCACATATGCTTCCTCTGTCAAAAGACGACCGAAACTCAACCCACACAAGTCATACTTAAGAGTAACTTGTGAAGTAGAGGTCAGAGGTCTTAATACGTCCATACGTTTTCATAGAGAGAATTAAATTTCAGACCTAATTAGGCCCTTCAGCACAAGAATGCTGCATCTCACTCCTAACCTTACGGGGGAAACAAGCCACCCACGTTTAAGGCACCACTACTTGCAGGAAAGGCTATTATCATAATTACAGTCAAGATATCATTACAGCTGACACAGTCAGTGTGCCATTATTACAGAAGATCTGATGAGATCTTGAGGCACACGCAAAACGATTCTCCACCCCTCATTGTTTTGACTGAAAGCAAGACAATGGATAAAAAACAAGAAGCAGTGACAGAATGACAATGGGAGAGTGCACAAGCAAGATGCACAAGACAAAACAAACCAGTCAGCCCTGTAAATGCTGTTGGAACGTCCTTGTAACTAGAACGATCTGGAAATAACATTCCTTACAGCGGGATCGAACCGTACGCTGCATGCTGCAATTCACACTGCAATTAAGCTGTCAAGTGGAGTGCTATTTAACACAACAAGATCAAAAGGGTTTCCTGGACAAAACAAAGAAAATGTGAACCGTAATGAGACACAGCAGTGTTATGAAAGGTTTAGCAGCAGTAAATGTCCATAATCAAACCCAACACTTGTGGAGCTCACAACAATGCAGACTACATACACATACAAATGCATACATAGGCTCCACCACAATGTCAGGAAACAAGCACAAGCGAGTTAAGAAATGACAGCAAGGACATTTGGCGGCCTCTAAACAACCCATCGTGGTGCTGCAGCTCAAAAACAAGACGACCGCAGGTCTGGTGCACCACTGGGGTTCACACAATAGCGGTCCAACTCAGCGGTGTGCTGTTCCCACAGAGGTGTTGTTGTCTTGCAGCCCTTGGATCCAACCACCCACATGAACTTCCACCACTTTGTCATTTAAACTGCCAAGAGCGTCGCCATGCGGTTTTGGTCCCTTGTCGGGCTGCCCCATTAATTGAAAAAATAATCAAGATTACAATTACAATTTTAATCATGAAAAGAGTGGAACACAGCGCTCCATTAAGGTCTACTTGAGTTGCTCCAATGTTTTCTATTTACAATTGTTTACATTAGGGCTGTCACGATTCCTTGATTTAATTTGAGTACTCGATTTAAAAAAATCCTCGATTGTCGATTGTTAAAAAATCCTCAATTTCGTCTGGAATACTGGAAGTGGCGCATTCCATGGACGAGAATCCATGAAACGCATTATTAGACCGTTAGAAAACGAATAGAGTGCAAGTGTTAGAGGGTCAAGTGTTTTGTTTTGTTTTTAAATAAAAAAAGAAAACAAACAGATAAAATAGAATCAGAATAGAGAGCGCTAGAGTTAGAGGGTCAAATACAGATGGAAGAGATGCATTTTTAGCCGTTTCTTGAAGATGGCTAAGGACTCAGCTGCTCGGATTAAGTTGGGCAGGTCATTCCACCAGGAGGGAACAGTTAATGTAAAAGTCAGTGAAAGTGATTTTGTGCCTCTTTGGGATGGCACAATAATGTGCCGTTCACTTGCAGAACGCAAGCTTCTAGAGGGCACATAATAATTTTTAAAAAATATTTTTAAAAACCTTCCGACACCTAACTCTTGAATAGTACTGTATACGATTTATGTGTTTTGCAACAGCTGAGGATTGAAATTAATCACAATATGTCTGTTGAGTGATGGCGAATGTGATGGCGATTCAGAATTGAATCAGAAATCATTCATAATGACAAACAGTCCTACAAGTAAAGTTGCATTTTTACATTCAATCAATCAATATCATAAATTGTGCTTTTTTGTGAGACCTTTTGTGAGAAAGAAAGAGACCTAACCGTTTTAAACAAAGCAGGAAATCCGTGAACTGGATTGCAGTCCCATCTATGTGACGCTGCAAAAGGTCCACATAAAAAAAGAGGGCGAGAATACGTACATCCAATGTGTCTTGGCCAGGTGCAAGATCAAAAAAATACATCAAATAATACAAAAAAGATCTGCACACTGTTATTCTCCCTATATTTAGAAAACGACAGCATTTCAAAGACCTTCGTCGGGCACACACACCTTTTTATTATTTGATGCTGCAAAAGTTCTCCATCCTCTCTGATTGATTTCAATGGATTTTAAAATTTATCGACTTTATTGACATTTAGCATGTCAAGGGTCATAAATGACTGCTACAGTTTGTGCAAAATGATTACAAGAGTCCATAAGCACATGTTCTGACAATAAATAAATCTCACAATATATAAACTGCTTACATGCACTCTTACAGGTTCCTGTGTGTCATCACTCATTATGAGAGCATTAATACAAACCACAGTCATGGCAGGAATCTGAGAGGCTGGTGGGAAGGTCTGTAAGCAGGGCCAAGATGCCAGGCGCCATTTCCGCACCACTGCTCTGTGCCAGCCTGTGGTGTCTAATGGCAAGATGAAAGCTATATGAGCAGGAGAGGACACTAATGAAGAGAGATGAAAATTAGAAAAACATGAAGTTGTGTAGTTTGTAACTACATCAATATGTAGTGTCCTTTTCTTCATTTTAGACAGGCAAGGAACTAATTAACAGAAAACAACAATGGCTACAGGGTCCAAAACAAAGCAGAGCAGCCATGGCATTAATCATCAAGAACAGACACACTGCTGTCAAGAACAATCACACTCCATCCTAGTGACTGAAGGAACAGATTGTTTGTAAGAGTGCCATTATCCATGCCTGTTTTTTTTTCTTTTTCTTGAGTGAGGTGAAGAGGTGAGGGGTGGGGGTACAAGACGGGGTTTTCCAAGAATTGCAACAATGGCAATCCGACACATCCTCAGACGCCACACTCAAAACACAAAGCGCCTCTCGTCCTTGTCTCAGAGACGGCTTCACCTTCCATCAGTCAGGACAAAACAGGTGGAGGAGTGAGGACACTATGGTCTGACACATGAGAACCTCAGCAGATGTCATCCAGATATTGTTCCCCTAAAGTACATAAATACTGCATATTCAGACATTAATTAATGACAAATAAGAGTGATGAATACCATTATATAGGAAAGGCAAATTCTTCCAAATAATCTAGATTAAAACACGTTCGCCAAGTTTTTTGAAATGTGCTCTTTGTACTATCCATTTCTGAAAAACTTGAAAATAATTTTCAAGAAATGTTCTGATTAAGTGACTATAAAAATCCTGTGGTGTAACCAAATAAAATGTCATATGGTGTCACCAAGTAAAATGTAATATATTTTTTCTTAGTCCTTGAATACACATATTAATCATTTTCAAAAGTGTTCAAACTTATTTTACAATGTATTTTATAACAAATGAAATGAATTAGTAAATCTTTAACTTGTGGATAACCTTGTCTTATCATAAAAAGTCACATTTTATTAATATTTTACATTAATATCCAAACTTATTAGGATATTAAATCACTTTGACACAGTTTTGTATGTTGGTTGTAACATGACTTTTCTAGGACAACATGATTTTGATTTGTCAGACAAAATAATGTGCAAATATTAATAAGAATGTTTGTTAAAATATATATGTTGTAAAAAATTGTGCCAAAACAACTTAAGTATCTCTTTTCAAGGATTACATTTTTTTACTGGGGCATCATGATATCAGGACAGGTGTGTCACCCCGACATATTTGACTTTATGCCCTCAAAGATATATCAAAATGAATTTTAATTGCAAAAAGACAAGATGTATTCAAGTCATTGTATGTATTAGCTGCATTTTTAATGCATTTTTGAATAAATTAATAGATACACTGTAAAAAATGACCATGAATGACACTACCACCTTCTATATATGTTTGTATTTAAAAGCTGCTTGTGATGGGTTTTGGTTCATCACGTGACTTTCTCATCACCACCTGCTTATGGTGGTTATCAGTGTATTACAAAAGTATAAAACAGATTTCAGTACTTCCATAGGTTGGTATATTAACATTATATCAGTTAATAAAATTATGGTATTTAAGTGTAAATTTAAGATAAATCCGTAAAACCTAAAATGTTGCTACCGTATTTTTACAATAAAATTCTGGCAACCACAGATGCCAGTTTATTACTGTAAATTTTACAGATTTTTATTTTTATTTTTTTTTACAGTGTAGACTCACGTCACATACTATTAGCTTGACAAACTGCTTTTTACATACCATATATTAAGTACACATAGTGATATGCATACTCATAGATACTGTACATATTTTGATGTAGGGATAAAAACAAGTTAACAATTACAGAATAAAGAAACAGAAAATGGCATGAAATTATGAAAGAGAACTGAGACAAAAAAGCATCCCAACAGCAGGTAGAGTGACGACAGACCCCTGATGAGGTCTCAAGCCAAACCTTTACTCACAAATTAATGAAATAATTATACAAAACTTTAATTGCTATGTGTGCCAAGAAACATTATCAATTTCACTGCACGCTGCATACATAATGAGATGCGTAACTTGCATTGTGTGGGTGAGGGTCGGGCCCCATATCCTGAGGGCAGCTCGTGCTTCAGAAGGCAGTGGGGGGAGGTGTGTATGTCTGACGGTGGGTTAACGAGAGACTGACGATGACAAATAGTCACTGGCTTCTTATAAACGGCACCAAACCCATAACCACTCATTCATTCATGCCCCTCTCCCTGTCAAACCCCGCAGGCTGCTATTCATTTCTCATTGTGTTCTCAGCACAGGGGTTACAGGAGATCACTGCTGTTTATACATAAATGAAAATATAATTTTACTCGAATACCCAAATAATAAACATCCTCGATCATATGCAAATAAGCAACTCACTTCCTCACACATTCGCAATTATGCATCCCCCATATCAAACAGTGTTGCCACTGCGGCTCTTCCAACAAAAAACCCACAAATTAGTTTCAATCAAAGCAATTAAGGCCAATTTCATCATCTCAATGAGATGTTAGCAGTGTGTTCACAGTCAAGACTCATACTCCTGTTCAGAGGGATGAGGTTTTTTCTCCTGTGTGAGACTATGTGTTTTTGGTGGTGTCCGAGTAACTCGTCTGACAGGTTATTTTACATACAAACGCCAAGATAAACATCAGAACATTTGGGGAAAGTCCTCAGTAACTCACAATGTCCTGTTAACAGGTGACTTGTTCTTTTTATGGTCCATAAATAGTAAATATCAAAAAATTTGACATTTCAATTCAAAATTAATAAATTAATAAATTTCCCTTAATAAATTCAAATTCAAATTCAAAACTTGAACATACAACATCAAATGGTTGGTGAAACCACTATGAATATTCATGTTTGCTTAATAAGCCCCGCCCCACACACATGCGCCACACGCCAGAGTTCCGGCTGACTTCTTGTTCCACACCGTCTGCCGAAAGCGAGACTTATCGCCATGAAGAGCTTTCATCAGTTAGCCGCCTGCAGCCATTGATCTGGCCTATTGTCAGCTAAAAAATAGCCAAACAAACAGTGGATAACACCAGCCTCAAGAGTCAATCTGCAGCACCCAAAGAAGAGAAGGGATGCAGGGCAATCCTTCAGTTAATTGTAAGAGCCCCAACCAGAGAAGAAATGGTCATGGGTCATTGAAACTGCACTGGAACACCCTCCAGAATAACCCCATCCCCCACAATTCTGTTATCGGGTCCCATTATTATCTGGCTTTTTTCCATCTGAGTGTGGGATGTCTTTTTCTTCTGATCCTCTGCAAAATCCTGGCAGTGGATTTATAAATGTTTAGAAATTCATCGTCATCAATCAGTCACACTGAGTGTTTGCGTTCGCCAGCTGTTTGCTATCAATTGTGGTGTGTGGTTTTGCACACACTGTTGATTGACAGCTCATGGAGGGCAACCAGGGTAGGAAGCCAGCTGTATCTAAAATCACAGCAACACAGAAGAACCCTTTCACTGGCTGCCCTTGTTGACCACCAAGATCAGAAATTAACCAGGGTTTGAGGCAAAAAAATGCAACAAAAGTGAAAAAAATGTTCCTGATATTAAAAACATGTGGGCATTTCTATAGTTTTAATATGTTAAATCCATTCTAGGCCTGTACAGTTATTGTTTAGTATGTGTTTAGTACGTCTGCTGAGACCAGAGACCTAAAGTAGGTGTCAGATATCTATATTTGCTGTCTCAGAGGCAAGTATTGTTTAATGTGTACCTAAGAGTGGGTGTACAATGTATGAGTTCCAACAAGCGAAAAGTCGTGAGCCCTTGCACACAAAATATTTTACCTGATTATCATAAAAAAGCAGCGCTACACAGCGTGACTGTATGACTTGGTGAATTCCATTGGAAATCATGTTAACCTTTGAGCTATTATTGGCATTCGAAAACCATGGGAGTCTGCAAACACTGCATAAATTCATGCCATCATAGCCCAAAATTTTTCAGAATGTTTAAAAATCATCAGAAGCTTGTAAGTGTGCAATATGCAGAATGGATTTGCATTCTAATAAGCAGTAATTTTTTAATAAAACAAACACTCCCAAAACAGCAATTACATAAAGATCAACTGCAATACATGCACTATGCTTTGCCGAAGAATAATAACTGCCCCTGAAAATAACATTTGAATAAATAAATATTCCATGTCAAAAAAGAAGATGGAGCCCATAGCACCTACTACATAATCACAAACGCTTTCACAAACCACAGAAACAAAATCAGAAAAAAACTTTTGTTTCTGGAAGATTTTGTTCAAAATGATCTCATACATGTTAGCTATTCAATCATCTTTATGTATATCAGGGTATTAAGACATGAAGGGTCGATGAGGATTTGTTCTTTACTTGTACAATACAGAAAAGTCTTCATGCAGACCATGTTCTCCTGGGCTGGCAAAAGGAACGGACTGCAGAGACACTTCTGAAAAAGTAAGTGAATCATTCATGAGAGTCATAAAAGCACATTAAAAGTCGTCCACTGGAAATGCTTGTACAGAAAGGGCCATTGTGAGCACTGATTGTGAGCGGGCAGACATCAAGACATCTGCTAGTGACCAATCAGGGTCACTGTGACCATAATCTACCAGGCACAGATCCAGAACTGAGCACGGAAAGCTTGCAGATAGAGACACCAGCCTAGGACAGGAGGAAAGGGACCAGGAGAATGAGAAAAAAAAAGAGCTACAGGACGGATGATGGCAGAAATGCTTGGCTCAGTGGAAAGCCAGTGCCGCTTTGGGAAGTAATGTGCAGAAAATGAGCTCACTGGCAGGATTTGAAGGGGCATGATGACAGAGAAGGGAATTTACACACATAACATTCAACTGTACAAGCAGGAATAACCTGGCTGCAGCTTCAAAGAGGATGTGACCTCTTCAGAAGGTGAACAAAAACACATGAAATGAGCAATATCTGCCCAGACACTTACACACAATGGCAGAAGTGTTTCCCCGCTACATCCTGAGTAATTGGCAAGGGTAAACCCATGGCCTTTGCATACACTTACAGGCCAAAGGCCATTTACTCCCCATGCTCAAGCCTGGAGACTGCTTCGTTTTTTCACTTCCCATTAAATCTTGCACAAAGTTGAACATTCTAGCCTTTCCAACTAAACTCCATCAACCAGCATTGCTCCTCCATTGCTGAATCTTCAGCAGCATAACAGCATTAAAAATTTTGAACCTGATATTTAGCGTGAGTGGTGAATGTGAGTTTGCAATCTATATTGAATGTGATGCAATGAGAACAAAATTACAGCAAGAAACATCTTTGCTCTGCTAAGTTGTCCTCGAAGGTTATATTGTGGAACTCTGCAGTAAGCTTAAGATTTTCTATTGAAAATGGTTTCAAGCCGACTGTCTCTTGTTCTTTCCTATGATTATCATGCTCATCGACGGCCTGAACAGGTGACACCTGCAGCAAAGCAAAGATACGCCAACTGCTCTCCCACACACAGAGTTGTGAATTCCTAACGCCACACAAGATGCTCTTCCTTCTGATCCCACTTCTGGATGTAAGCCACAGAAATGTTTGGGTGCTGCTATCGGTTCTATGCAGCTGCAACACACTCTGGGAAAACATGCAGATGTGGACTAATTCCTTGGCACAGGTGCACTGGCAGGCACTTACAGGGATGCAGAACATGAGCATGAGAGGTGGCAGACCACAGCTGTCCTTCACTGCAGAGGTGACAGACACAACGCTGGGTAACTGTGATGCCATGGTGCTGTAATCAGAAGAGAGACAGAGCCTAAAAGCTATAATGCTTGTGCATAATGATCCAGTTAAATAAAAGTGATGATACACCCTCTTCTGTGCTATATAATAAAAAAGGCAAAAACTCACAAACATTTGGTCTCAAATGTAAGAATGTATTGTCCACCCTCCATGAAATGATCAACAATAATAATCAAAAGCGCAAATTAACTATGTACTAGCTACCTAGATATTATGATGATTGATCAACCAATAGCTTGGATGGATGGATACATAGATTTATTAATATAATTAATTATTTTTAATTATTATTTTTGCATTATATTTACAGAATATTACATATGGTAGGCCAATATGTTTCATATGATACACACATTTTTAACAGCATCGGGTGATAGAAGCTGTTTGCTATCTAAATTAAGTTTATTTAACTTTTTCCCCCCATTTTTTTTTTTTTTTTTACATGGATTAATTTTTCAATTATTCCTAATTTATATAACATGTAAAATAAATATAAATGCATGAATTGAATATTTATATAAATGTAAATTTTTTTTTAATTTTTTTTTTTACTATATTTATATTATATATCTATATTATATACTATATTTATATATATATATATATATATATATATATATATATGGTATATTATGCTATCATATACCATATTTCAGCTTTCTATTGGTCATCGGCCACTCTGCTCTCCAAAATGTATGCATTTGGCACACAATCAAGAAAAGTGGCTTACAGTGCATTAGGTATATATTTCAGTACACAAGATATAATTTTTTTTGTATCTGGAGATTTGAACCCATCATCTTGGCGCTGATAGCGAAACGCTCATTGAAATGCTCAATGATCAGTTAAGCTGCTGGAACACTATACACACACGTACATTCTCCTTCTAGGACGAAGATGTGAACAGCTGTCTTGCTCTCTTCATCTCTGCATCTATTTTCCAAACTCTTGGGCAGCCAAATCTCAGCTGGCACACCCAGGCGGGCTTCCCCCACCTCCAGTTTCACATTCCCAGGCAAAATCTCACCGCTCTGGCCCTCTCTTCCTTTATTTTCCATTTCATGCACAGATAACAGGACAGAGAACAAGCAAACACCCATGGAAAAGACATAACAAAAAAAAAAGAACAAAAAAAACTAAATACAACAGTTTTCCACTACGACCCCTCACCCTACCCACACACACAGACAGACAGATGGGCAAAAACTCATTCAAATCCCAGGGCCGAGTAAAGCAGTGGGCAGAACAGCAGTTCCTATGCAAAACAGCAACTGAAAAACGCTCCATCTGTGAGGGACATTTTCTTACTGCAGGTCAAGTCTTGCAGTTGAACACAAAATTTAAATGGACCATATCCTACATTTCTATAGAAATTATTGTTAATTTTAGTCTATTTTCTTTTTTACATAAAGTCACAATTAAATTGTACATGACAATTTTTTACACTTTCTTTTGGAGATCATCTGTTATTGCATTATGACCAATAGTACAGATTATTCTTTTGTTTAAAGGAAAACGCCACCGTTCTTCCATATTCCAATATGTTCTTCCCTCAAATTAGGCGAGTTGATACGTACCTCTCCCGTCTCAGTGCGTGCACTTAATCGCTCTAGCGCGCGACGCCACTATGCTAGCGTTTAGCTTAGCACCATTCATTCCTTAGGATCCAAACAGGGATGAATTTAGAAGCCACCAAACACTTCCATGTTTTCCCTATTTAAAGACGGTTACATGAGTAGTTACACGAGTAAGTATGGTGACACAAAATAAAATGTTGCGATTTTCTAAGCGGATAAAATATGATAACTATAATGTATGGCGGAAGAGCACTTCGCAGCACTTCGATCTCAGTGCAGTAATATCATCACTCCTGAAAACTCCCTCTCGGCACTTCGACCTCAGGAGTGATGATATTACTGCGCCGAGGTCGAAGTGCTGCGAAGTGCTCTTTTGCTCTTTTAAAATTTTTGGACATTTTAAAGTTAAATTATTCTATCTAATGCACTTTGAGTGTTCAAAATTAAGAGCTCCAATCCATGTTTTTTAACTACGAAAACTTACGTCAGAAAAAAGTCTTGTATCTGAACTTTAAAGGGGACTCAACCCTCTTTTTATTTGTAATATACTGTCTCAGTCTAAACTGCATTCACACTGGTGTTTTAGAAAGCCAAACTAATTAGAATAGAATAATAATAATAAAAATAATGACAGCAGAAGCCACAAAACAATTGCACTGTAAAATAAATTAAAATGAATATTTCATAGGTATATCTTTTTTTCTTTTTTATGTCTTTTGCTTTACACTACAGTAGGGAAATTAAAATACTTCTTTCCTAATTCCTACACTTGAAAGAGATATTTTGAATTTGGACTGCAGTAACGTTACCCATTTAAACCACTAGCTGTCAGCAATTCATACTGCACTTTTAAGCTTTTATTTGATAAACTCTAGCTTCAGTGAAAACACGCTTACAAATCAGTACAAATCTAGTGAAATGCTGTAATCATCTGCCACGAAAATAAAGCCTAACTGGTGGCCGTTGCGTTCCTAAACGCGCGCTAAACTCACAGCACATGAAATAAACGAGTTCACTGCATTTACTGTGAACTGAGCTGTTCTGAGGCGCGGAAAACACCGGATTACGAGCTGATCGCCTGAACGAAGGCACGCTTCACTTTGAAACACACAGCAAAAACAGACTTGATGAAGGGATTAAGTCATATTGTGCTTTTGGTTTTAGTTCGTTTGACGGATACTGTGCCAAAGCATAATGGCCCAAAACAAATATATTTTAAAAACTACACTTTTTGCCCGGAAGACCTATCGTTTCGTATCATCATATAACCACGATAATATCGCAACAGTTTTGCTATCGCGATATTTCGATATTGATGGTATCGTTACATCCGTAAGTGTATCTGAATGTCATGTGTTCACTGGTAAACTCATTTCCTGGCATAGCTCACAGTGTCATTTATTACTGTGGGACAAGTTGCTGAATAATGAATACAAGTTAAACGTGGGTGGTCATTTGTTATTGTCCTCACAGTTTGTGATGTAAATACAATTACAATATCTGACTGTTTTGCAGCACACTTTTTATAGTACTATAGACAAAAAAGTGGAAAATCTTGTTTTACATGAGACATTCCATTTGTCTTCCCCTCATTCTGCTTTGAGACACCATCTGGACCTCTGACTGACTTCATGATCTTAAGAAGAGGTGTATAAGTGCTGACTGAAAACAAAAGTGTTGTGCGGTCAGGTGAGGGACAAGGAACTGAGTCTGCCTTATTCATCTAGTAGGGGAACTAAACTCTGTGATCAACATGATCACATTCACCTGCACTTACACATCTGTCTAACCACATCTGATAACAGCTACTGATGCTCTCAACACAACACAATGTAAAATTCTAGCTAATGATCACAACAATGGTCTACAAAGAAGGCTGTAAAACTCCCTCCCGCTGTTTAGCATCTGGTTTCCACTGAGCATGTGGCACAGCTCGAATTTATCCTCTCTTTCAGACACAAACACACACACTGACCTTAATACCAGCTTGGATCACATCAGAGTCTACGAGAGTATAAACACTGAGACAGTAGAATGTAATCTGCTTCCAAACACTCAGTAGCCATCATAAAGCTGTCAGGTTGCCTGCTCTATCTTCACACGGACCTCTAATATCCCTCACACACAAGCAGGTGTGTATTCAGACACAGCATGTGTTTAATGAGATCGTGCTGTGGTGTCTGGGGGTAATGAACCAAAGAATGGGATGCATTTGTGATCCGTGAAGACCCTGCTGATCCATATACTAGACACTTAATTAACCTAAATGACAGAGAAAGAAACAATGCTGCATGCAAAAACATACAGCACAACCAGTGTAGTCTGATTCACAAGCAAAAGACACATGAACTTAGGAGTTACAGGGTGGACTCAATCTGACAAATCCTTCACTAAGTGAATTCACTGAATCAGTCAAAACACTTAACTGACATCTTGACTGAAGTGTCTCATGATCATTACTTTCAGTCTCAAAATGAAGCATTTTGAGAAAAGTATAAGTACCTGTTTACACCTGGTCACTTCATGCGTTTTATCTGATCGGATAGCTATCCGTTCATTAAAAAAAAAGACCAGGTGTAAATGCCCTCCGAAACGCTTTCGAGGCAGATTTATATCTGATCACTCAAACCACTTCAGGAGGTGGTCTAGGCTGTATTCCAGAAGAAACTGGACAAGTATAAATGGATCTGGTTGTTGAAATCACATGTAAATTTTTACTCCTCCCAAAATAAACGTGTGAGAGCATGTTATAGGCTATATGACACATTATAGTAAGATATGACAGCGCTAATGCAACACGCATCACCACGGACGAGTAGCCGAGTATCTCTTCAGCAAGCCAACGCTCAATCTGCCGCAAATGAAACCAAGTCGATCGCAGATGCTCAACACACAAATCATCTTACTAGTGCTGCTCTCTCTCATGCTGTGGTCTTTGATCTTGAAATTAGCTGATGATGAATAAAATGCAGTGCATATCTGCTTTCGTTGACGTGAACTCTGTTAAATTTGCATATAGCTCAGGAATTGAAGATCAGATTTATATCTGTTTCGCGGATACACATTTATGTGGCCAAGCGTAAATGGAACCGTTTTAACAAATCAGATAGCTATCCGATCAGTAAAAACACATGAATTGACCAGGTGTATATGTAGCCAAACAAAATGGTCATGCTAAACTAAAAAAAAAAGAACATTGCTTATAATACAAAAATTGTCATAAGAATAAGCAGTTATAAATTTTCCATTAAAATGGGTATAAAATGATATATATTGTTAGACAAAAATTAAGAATATTGTGATTACTGGTAGCTTTTATTGCCCACCCTAATATTCACAATAAAAATTCTGTGACTGCTCTTTGGTTTTTCATTTATTAGTTCTACTCGATGATATATCACCAGTTTTTAGCCTTTTTAAATTATCGTATCATACTGTATTACCAATAAGTTGTTACCAACAAGCAGTTCTATCTACTAATTGAAAGGCAAATGCTACTAAAAGCTTTTTTACATATACTGTTGGCTAATAAATATTTAATGCCATGAACCTGACGGTTACAGTGTTTACTTCTTTATTTGTGTTTTATAGCATCTTCTTACTTGTGAAAAATATTATAACAAATCTGAAGTATAAATTAGTAGGGCTGGGTATCGAGTTCGATACTTTTTAGGCACCGACCGAATTGCCTCGATACCACCGAGTATCGAAAAACTTCTTGTCGTTCGGTACCAAATTTCGATACCTAAGGGGCAGGCACGTGCAGAGGGGGGGGGCGGTGGGTGCTTGAGCACCTGCCCCTTTTCCCCTTGATGCCCAAAGTGCCCTTTTGTCAAGGCAATTTTTTATTTTTTTTTTGTAATTAAACGCCCTTTTGTGAAGGCCTGCCTAATCTAACTATTAGTAAAATTTATTATACAGTTTGCCATAAATTAAATTATCCACGTGACCTTTCACCTGACGATCTCATCCGAGACGATCCCTCACGTTCAGACACGCCTTTAGGATGCCTTAAGTAACGTCCGCAGGTGCCGGTAAGTGGAGTTCGTTTATAAAGGCTACTACGAACACCCGTTTCCTATTTTTAATCACAGAATAATTCAGGAAATATATTTTATAGTTTCTATACTAAATGATATGTCAATCAGTACTGCATTTTTCATATAGTTTATTTATTACCTGAAGATAACTTGAAAACACACACATATAAACCACATTTTCAATCGTGTGTTTATTGTCTCACGTTTCATCAGTAAAAACGCTTGCTTTTATTCAGCTCAGCTACAGCGATAGTCAGGATGATCCATACAAAAGTTTATGTGCGAGCGCCCTCTGGCTGAGTATGAATGAAACATGCACTGCACGAGTGTTCAGCTCTCCTGATATTCACATCTCCTCATTTTGGATACGAATAAAACGTCAGGTCAGGTCTCTTTTAATTTAAATCTAATTTAAATCTAGAAACCTCTATGTGAAAACACTTACTCCAGCTTGAATTAAGTGCGTGGGACGAATTTACATTTTATTAAAATTAATATTAAATATTAAAAATGCAGCTAATGTAGTTCTACAGCACAGCAATAAAAAACAAAAGTGCTTGTTCTCTTTCGTTCTTGCTGTCTAATTGGGAAAAGTTTAAAGCGCTTCGAGGTGTCTTGTCTTTTTTATGTTATCTGACTAAAAACTATTCATACTTTGAACTATTATTAATTCAGTATTTATTTAAAAAACGTAGAGTGCCTTAAAAATAATTATCACAACACTGGTAAAACAGGCTTGTACTGATTTTCTCGTCCTCCAAATTATACTTATCATCAATCCTGTTTTTATAATCATTATCATTCAAAAAATGAATAAATTCAGAACAGGATTAGAATAGAATTCTATTTTAAATAAGACAGGAATATTTTTTTTCTACAACAACATATTTTTTTTACAACAGCAAAACCACCATACCCTGTAAACTCAACAACAACAACTATAATAATAATACTAATAATACTAATAATAATAATATCATTCCAGAGTAATTAAGAGGTGCAAAAAATGTCTTTAACATTTAAACTTAAAATTGTCTTTTCTGTTCTGTTTCTTTTTCAGACCTGCGTCATGGCATTTGCTGCTGTATCAATACAGAAGCATCCATTTCGATACACAGATCAGCAAGGGGCACAGCCCTATTAAAAGCCGTTTTCCATGTGCCCCTTTTAACTTTGAGCACCTGCTCTCCCAGTGTCTTTGCACGGCCCCGTTAAGTGGGTTAATTTCATCAACGTCAGTGAGGCACAGCCTGCAGCACTAGGTGTGTTTGACTAGAAGCGACGCGGCAATGATTGATCAGTGTTTGACATCCGCGAGAGCGATTCGAAAGCGTACAGAGCAGTCTACTCTCTATATCGCGCGGTTGTGTTTATTACACACAGACTGAAGCGCGCGTGACGCTCACGGTGATTTCAGCGTCTGCTGTCTCACTAAATGAGGACATAAACACATGCACAACATCTCCAGAACTGCTCTGAGAGTCCCTCGACTCCCTCCATGAGCATTTTACCGTTTGATTTGAGTAAAACTAGCGTCATATCATACACACACAGAACTGTAAAGGTATTCACGGCAACCCGTCAAAATAAAAGTTCGGTTTAACTTTGAAGACACTGCGGCAGAAATATATTACTGTTGTTCAGCAGAGTGTACATACTGCTACTACTAGGCTACTATTAAAATTATTAAAACTTTATTTTTTTTAAAGTAATGATCACACATTTCTTCCATTTTTTTTAATTTTAATAGTAAAATTTTGTTTGCCAAAATAAAGTTTGATTTTCAATAATTTAAAAGATAAATGAAATTAATGTTTTATGCCTTCATTTGAAAACCAGATACAGAACACATAATTTCTGAGGAAAAATAAAACATTTCATAAGGCTATTTTAAGAATAAATTTGAATAAACTTAGTTTTTTGCATTCAAATAATTAGACATACTACAGCACAGAATTAATAAATAATAAAACATATGAAAAGAAAATAAAACACCCAATTAATATGAAAGTATAAAGATTTAAAATTTCATGAAGTCTTTAACAACCTAGAATAAACAGAATAGAAACAAGATTCTGTCTGAGTTATACCAAACTAACAAACACTAGTGTAAACTGAAAACTATTTGAGCTTTATTAAAATTATTTGCACTGATTTATTGTGTTGGATATATTTTGTTCCTTTGTGCAGTGTCTCAGGAGATGAGTCTTCGAGTCTGTATCAATGTCAACAAGCTGAAAAAAATAAAACCAAAGTTTTTGAGATAATGTAATCTTGTTAAAACTGATTTCATAAAATTGGTATCGAAAAAAGTATCGTTCAGGAACCGGTATCGAACTCAAGGTATCGGTATCGGTATCGATATCGAAAATTTTTGAACGATACCCAGCCCTATAAATTAGTTTATTTTACAGTTTATTACATTCAAATTATTTTCATCTTGATTCATTTTAATAGATTTCTAATTATTGTTAGCAAATATTATGTAAAATAAATATAAACTGCATGAAACCAACTGTAAACCTTTTACAATATAAAATGTACAGTAGCCTAAGCGATAGGAATATTTTCTGTGAGAATAGTGTATGCAATGCTGTAGGTTTCTATTTTTGTGTTCCCTTCATCCCTCATCAGAGAAAATACCATATAGTTAGTGAAGGCTTGTAAGCACGTGCGTGTGCGTGCATGCTCCACTGGTCAGGTCAGTATTATCGCCTAAAGCTATAACAATAGTCTTTCTCCCTCTGTCACAAACACAATACACACACTACTACCATATGAATGCGTATCACTAAAACACAAGCAGAATCGACACACTCATTCTGTAAACCTTGCTCCAACTTTCCGTGACCACAGTCAAATCTGGAGAAGTCAGACGGCAAAGGTAAGACACATTAAACCTACAAAACACAGACTGACCTACAAAACACAGACTGCAGGATGAGTGCATCTGAGTTTCAGACGCGGTCCACTCCACCCCCCAACCCCTGTTCACTCGGTTAGGGCTCGTTATTTTTACACAGCACTGCTTCCGCAGTGGTACGAAGCCAGGAGTAGCCACAAAGGACTACTGCAAAGACGTATCCACACACACACTTAGTCTACAATCACAACTACTAGCATTGAACCCAGGAAGACCCTCTTTTCAGTAAAACCACTCTCATAAAGATCACTTTGTGGCATTTTAGGTGTTGCTCAAGCAGGTGATGCAGGTTTGAGTCTGGCCTGCAGTGAGTCCTGATTTTCCTTTCTAATACTCCCAGTTCTTCTCTGCTTTCTCTATCTAATAAAACCAGCATGTGTCAACATCCAACTTCTAAGAACAGACCCTCACACACAAAACAATTCATTCCTTTAGCTCAATCCTTCTCCTTTACTTCCTCCTCTCGAGCCACATGGGAAACAAAAGTCGCATTTAGTTTGTCCCTGCTGTGTCTTTGTTCTGGAGTGGATGTTCTACAGCACACTGTAGTGATGACAGCTGCATGGATACAGTACAACTCAGCAATCCCTTTCTGGCTGCAATCCACAGTGAGATTTCTTTCACATTATGTCGCTTTTCTTCAGAACATATCCCATTAAAAAAAAGATCCAGAACCAAATGATTTCATGACTTTCTGTTAACAGTTCCTAGTTGTGCATTCTTCCACTGATGTGGACAGAACACCGTACTGAAATACTTTAACAGTGTTTCCTGTCCTAGCATTCAGCAGCTCCACAAAACATACAGTGCAACCAGTGTAGGCCAATTCTTGAATGAATGACTCTTAAGGTCCATTCACACTAAGACGAATGTTCAGTGCGATCAACATTTTAATTTGAGTCTGTTCAGGCCAATACAAACATAATATGCAGTCGATGCAACAATTTTATTTTATTTTTTTAAATGGGGAGGTTTTCTAATCTCTTCCTTTGGACTGCAAAAAAATAGGCCAACCAAAAAGATTCACACTTTGTTACATGCCCAAACAAAAATCTGTTTGAAAACATGTAAATAATGTTTGACTGACTTTCTTCTATCAAGCGGGTGTCAGTAACAAAAAGTTACAAAAAGAAATGAAACATTCATGTTGATGTGAAGCAGCAACAAAAACATACAGCACAACCCGTGCAGTCTGATTTCCGAATGAACTCCCCCAAGAGTCAATTCTTTTTAATGCATATAAAATTTCTGCTCTGTTGAAATCTGGAATAACTGCTTTTTTAAAGATTTCTCCCTCTTAAAGAATCATTAATGAAATTGTTCAGGAATCAGAATTGTTACATTTTTCCTTCTGTGTCAGTGTGTATTAGAGACTGAATAAAGTAGAAACAGGGTGGCATTAAGATATCAGCAGAGTAAGGAAATGTTCATACACAACATGCTTTTCATTATTTTTCTATGTAAACATGCACTAGATTGAGGTCTTTGGCTGTTGAAGTCAAGTCTTGCATCTTTTGCAGCATCTCACACAAGCACTGCGTTTTTATAATGCAGTGTCAAGTTCTGAAAAGTGCAACTTTTGAAAAACAAGAACTCTTTCTGTGTGAATGGTACCTAAGATCTTAAGTGTTAAAAAATACAATATTTAAACATTTCCTAAAGCAAAACAAATCCAGAGCAGTGTCTGACTCAGTGAGTGCGTTTACATGGACCCTCTTAATGCGATTATAATGAGATTTTGACAATATTGCGATTAACCTTTACCTCATGTAAACGCAATACTTCGATCTAAATAATGCGATTAAGCTCATAATCGCAGCAAGCATAATCGTATTAACATAGGTGGCGTATGCCGATTTTAATCGAAATATGCAGGCATGTAAACACCTTAATCGCAATATTGCCGCTCTGACCAAAGTGCGCATGCGCTTGTGACATACATGAATAACAAGACACGCACCTGTAATAATGCGGAGATTATGCTGCATTCATGTGCTATCGGAATTATCGTAAATACGAGTTTCCTAGTCGGAAATTTGCCATATATAAGCCTCTGTGAAGGCCGCCTCATGTCCACCTTCCGACTAGGAAGCTCATATTTATTTATAATTCCGATAGCACGTGAATGCAGCATAAGAAACGATGACGGGGAAGAAAGCACGATTCTGGGGAAAAACACAACTAGCTGACAAAGCTTCTGTCTCTACCTCATCCAGAAACGGGCGAGCAGAACGCGACAGCAGTGTATAGGCAAATAAATTCCATCACATTTCTATGGCAATGTAAAAGCGTGAATACAGCCATACAACTTCATGCATCAGACGTAACAAATTTAAAACAGCGGCCAGTAACACAACTGCTTTTTCCGAGTCCATCATTTGTGCTATCCAGTGTATGTGAATAATGGTAGTGAAAAAATTAACCACAATTTTTGAAGTAGCAATAAGAATAATAGAAATTGCATAAATATAGTGAGCTTACTTTACATGTAAACATCAAAATGCGATTAAGTCCTTACTCTGATTATTGGAAATAATCGCATTATTCGTGCGCATGTAAACGTAGTCATTGTCAGTGACAATGACCGTCTGCAAAAAGACCATTCGACTTCCATGTGTGAGTGTATGCGACAGTCTGCTTCCCTTCCACTTTCAGACACTCGTCCCACAAGAAGCTCCAGCCATGCTCTTATCACATCCAGCATGTCACAGTTCCACATGCAACCAGCATTACTTCTGCATGGCTGTAGATGTAGGTCACACACACACACACACACACACACACACACAGCCCCACCCACCCACTTATACATGACACCAATAGATGGCCTGTGTTGAGGGTGGGGCAGATAGTCACAGTTCAGACCCTCCAGCCATTCCATAATATACATAATATACAAAATTCACCCTACCAACAGTAAACACCTGAGCAGAACAATGAAATGGACACCCTTGTGATCACATTGTTCCAGAGGAAGACAAGAGTAAGTTTTATTTAAACACAACCCAATGACTCAATGTAAAAAACACTGGCGCCTCCATTACTTCCTCTAGCCACTTCAATGATACGGGGTTATACAACTTCTGCTTTTCATAAGCATTACATTTTGTTGAAACCTGACACCAAATGTAGCAAAAAAAAAAAACAGATCATCCTTAAGGTGCGGCCCATTTACTGCTTCTCTGTGAAATTTCATGGGTAAAATCCAGTCATTCCAATAGAAATCTGTGCGACTGGCAGTTTTACATGAAAGTGACAAACTTTCCCCACACAGATTATGAAGTTGCGCTAACCAACAGCAAGCTATTTTGTTTGAAATTGACTACTGTGTGAGCAGTGCTTCATACATCTCTACACTCCTTAAAATGGACCTTATCTTGCACGCTTATGTGACCTGCACCTTTAACATGTTACAGGATTTGGGGAGTCTTGACCTGTCAATCACAAGGCAATAAACATGTGAAATGAAATTCAGCCTAGATTTCTTTGGTATTTCAATGAGAGTCCATGAGAGACATAGCAATGTCCAGTTCAATTAAAATGATCCAATACAACTCACTGACTCAAATGATTCACTCAGCATGAATAACCGCACACTAGAGGGGAAGATTTTACATGAATAATCTATTAAATATAATAAGCTACTGTAAGAATTCAGGACACCTGAAATATAGTCATACAAACTACTTTTATGATATGAACAAATTATACATGTTGGGGTGAGCCAATGATGGCAATTTTAATTGAAATTTTGGTTGAATTTTCTTTTTTTAGCCACATTGATATTTTTCTATCACTTGTGGACACCAACAAAAGCAACGTTAATCTAAACAGTGCTTCTACAATGAATACAGTAATGGAAAGCAAAAATTGTGAAAGCTGGGCTGAAAACCAGAAACTGAAAAAAAAATAAAAATTCTAAGTGCTGATGCTTGTTGTTCTTTCAAGTGGCATTACAAACACAATATTTAACAAAATCTTAAAATATATATATATATATATATATATTTTTATTTTTTTTGGGGGGGGGGGGCCCAACACTGAATACTTTTAAAATAATGGATATTATTTTAATATTAAATATTTGTGGCCAAAATTTCAGTCCACCTTTAATATTTAAAGAAGCAAAAGGGAAAAAGGTAAAGAGTGTACAGTAGGGAGCTGCTCGTGGAATGCTGTAAAGAGACACATTGTTTACAGTTAGTGCACACACAATCATTTCAGGTTTTATCTGTAAATACCCACAAATGTGTACAGATGTACATTGCCTAGGATGCACAGTGCAGATCAAACGTCCCAAACAAATGAACACAGTTGTGTGTTATTTATTTCATGTCTCTGAACTAAGGCCAAAAACGTGCAACAATGACTATAACATCCTGATGTCTCAAAGTTGCAAAAAAATTAAAACTGCCCTTTTACTTCATTAATACACGATTCTGTTCGCATTATGAATGATTCCTTGCTACACATTCAAGTTATAGGACAGCAAGTGCCCTTTGAGGACATCAGTTGCCTATAAACAAACCCATATGTAGGTCCCATCTGGGAATATACCCTGCAGGACTATATAACGCTGACTTTGCAGTGCCATCTCACATCCTGCTCGCACAGAGCCAAATGAATGAAAGTCATACTCCATCCGGCTGCTGGCTAACACAGCAATGCTAACTGAACTGAAGTGAACTAATGACTCCAAGGTTGCATGGTGAGGAAACGTCAGAGCTACGTGCACACAGCCTGAGTCATGAAACAAGCTAAAAATAAACCTCGAAGGAGGCAGGTGTGTCCTAATGTCTAACATAGTTTTGCAATTAAAGCAAAAATGAAAACCATTTAGAAATGCAATCGATCAGAATTTGAATTTGATTTGTTTACTCTCATTAGTGTTAGTGTTACACAAATTGCTAATGATCCCTAAAAATCAACTACATTGCAGAATAAACTGTTTTTGCAAAGAACATGCGTCACTGGTAAGCTCTTAAAAATACCCAAAAATGAAAAATCTGTAAAACAAAAGAAGAATATTCTGGCCACTTTTTTCATTATAATGAAAGTGAATAGGCCTTGATGCATCATGTGCAAAGCACTGAGAAAGTACTGTGTTGTTCTTAATCATTGCCTCCACATGTTTACATTTTGTATAATGCCATTTAAAATATCAGCCCTGAATAACCCGTTTAAGATGAATTTCAGCCAACAGAAATAGACTGGATAGACTGAAGCATCATTAAACAGTTTCAGGTAAAGCCGCTCATTTAGAAGGAAACATGACACTGCTCTAATGTAAGATCATTATCTAATTGGCAAGAATGTATTTCTTCAGAAGAGTCAGGAATGCCTCTGGAATGTGGAAACGGCTAATCAGCTAAGGTGCTGTCTCACCCCACAGACACTAAAGGTTTTACTACATTCCGCATCACAGGCATTAGCACTGACCTGATCATTAACACTGTCCTGAAATAATCCCTCTGCTGAGCTACGTCACTCACACAAACTTAAAAAAATACTTCCAATTTAATCAAGACTGCATCACCATCGTATTACAAAATTCAGAATTTAACACATTGCAAACAGAAATGTATTATTAATATCCTGTCTAAGATTTTTTTATTCACTAATCTAAGCAGGAACAGACAGTGTGACCCAAAGCAGTGGTTTTCAAACAGGGGTTTAGTATTTTTGGGGTTGTCAGATTGTACCAAAATGTGATATCATAGTGTTATTTGAATCACTGTCTAATCACACCTTATAAATCATGAGCATTCATCACAATTATTATACTTTGAATTATTTTGACTTTAGTTTTTAACAATAAGAAAAAAATAATCTTTTATTATTTTAAAGATTTATACACCTAACATTACTACCAAACACTAATAACAAGTAAATATTCAGATATATACAAATAATATAATGTGCAATAGTGTAAGTACAGTGACCGCATAAAAGCAAATTATATTGTAGTAAGGGGTCCCTTGCAAGGGGATCGCCATGCTAAGAGATCAAAAGTTCAAAAAACCCTGTCCAAAAAGCATGTTTCAACAGACAGAGGCAATCTGTCTTTCTTGAGGGTCTCCTGACCTCACAGTCAGCAGATAGTGTGTGGTAATTCATTCAAATCTCTATGAAACCACACAGTATCTACAGCAGCTCTACATTACCATACAGTGACAGGAGAGGGTGGTGGCCTTAACAGATGACCTGCTGTCACCAGTAACACTGACAGTGAGATAATGCATCCAACACAACAGGGAAAAAGGTTTATGTGTGAATAGTGCAATCCACTTATATTAACTCTAAACTTCCAAAAGAAAACACAAGTGGGAGAAACTGTCACTCTGACATTGTGCATTACCGGCAAAATACATAAAGCAGGCTAACAGAACGGATATAGCACTTAATGAGGGTTTTTACATTCACGGTTCAAGAATGTAAACACTCACCATTGCAAGCAAGGCTGCCAGCTCTCAGATTAAGCTGCAAGCATGCAGCATAATGAAACACAAACACAGGCGGCCTGCAAAGTGGGAACTAAACATCACCTTCCTGTCCAAAACAAACATGCATCCTCTAACCCCCGTCCTAAGTCCACAATAGTAAGCAGAGCATCCTCCAGTCTCATAATATGTATACATGAAGCCAAAAAAATAGAGCAAAGATAATAGCTATTACCGTCTGGTTGGCATCCGTTAACACTTTCGGTGCTGGACTGCGAGTAGCTCATTTCTGATCTCCGCTGACTTCCCAGTAGGCCGTTCTTCCGGAGAGCCCGGTTGCTGGGGCTGCTAAGCGGCGTGGACGTCCCATCTCGCTTTGAGAAGATACCGCTGAAGAACCGAATGAGTTTACGCTCCTGCCCGCTGGAACGGGAGCCTGTCCCTCTAATGAAACCCTCCTTGTCCATCAAAGATTTATCCGACAGCTTGAGCAGGTCACTGTTGTCCAGCGTTCGATTCTTGCCCTTCATCCTCTCCCTGCGGCCCAGTTCAGTGTCAGTTTTGCTTAGGACCTCACCAACATCCAAGGTGTTTCGCTTCTCAGTGGTCTCAGACTCAGCGAAAGCCATGTTTTGTAGAACCACGCCAGCTTGGGCTTGACTGTTCTCTCCATCGCGGCCAATGCAGCCCGAGCTGCTGTGGTGCTTCTCCTTGGAAAGCGCCCGTATGCGGATCAACTCTCCACCTGTCCAGTGGCGAAAGCTGAAACTTCGCCGCAGCAGGCTTGGGTGCCTCTTCACTGGAGGGGTTTCAGGTGCTGGTTTGGGTGACTTCCCATTCCCTTTCGCCAGCAAAGAAGAGATGCAGCTCTCTTTTGCTGTCCTGCCACCTTTGGGTTCCTCAGAGGTCTCATCTGACCATGTACTTACCGGTTCCTCTGTGCTCCTAGAAGTCCTGAGGAATTTCTTTCGAATGCCTGTGTTTTCTCCATTAGCAGCAGCTGTGCTGCAGATTTCTCCATGCTCAGCATCACGTTTCAATCTGTCACTTTCAGCTACTACATCTGCCTTTTTGTGCGCTAGTGCCCCATTTTCAATGACCTTGCTCTGTCCATTCTTTGGCAGGATGCACGTTTCATTTAATTCCTTGTCTTTGTGTAAATTCTGTGCCCGCCTTGAGATTTTCAACCTGCCCAAATCTAGATGTCCAGTACTAAATGTCCTGAAGTTTCTCATGTATGAGTGTGCAGAAAATTCGTCCGTCTCGTCCTCCACTTCTCTCAGTTCTTCCAGCGGAGAGCTGCGCTGAGCGTCAGCGGCTCCCTCCCGCCGGTACGCGCTCACTTTAGGGTTCTCCAGCCGCCGGTGCGCTGAGCCTCCGGCATCCTGCAGAGTTTCTTTTTTCACTAGTGTCAAAGATATCCTGTATACGGTTTTTCTTTGTGGCGTACCCCGCTCCATCCTTTCCGGGTAATTACCATCAAGTAAGTACATTCTTCAGAAACCAAATCCAAGAAAATGAATTCAAGTCAAATATATTTCTAGGGTGATTTCACTCACGGCTGGTGACTTCCAGAGCACATAATAATAATAATAATAATAATAATAATAATAATAAACAATCTCAGCTCAAAATCGCTGGGTTGCGCAAATTCAAGGTTGATTTTCCTTTGCTGTGCCGGTGCGTTTTTTTGAGACACTCGTTTGACTATTTGCGCTTTCTAAAAATCCTAAAAGAGCCCCATCAAGTCGCCTAGACGTCCAGTGCAAAGCCCGTCTGCATGTTCACACAACATCTGCCTGAAAAGTAAAGTCCGGCTTTAAATTCCTGTTTCCCGCAGCGAGGCTTGTCTGTCTGCAGGGGAAATGTTATTGCAACACTGTCCTCCTAAAGCAGAAGAGTGTGGTCTTCCCTATTATGCCCATGCATCCCCCGCCGCGCAGCCAGCTTGCTCCTTTGCACCGTACCGGGCGTGCCTTTGTTTCCCGCCGCTGTGCGTTCCTACTCTCATTCAAATGTACCATGCAAGCCCCGAAGCTCGAGCCTCGCTGTATTCAAAACGAGAGTCCCGGGAAACGAGACGGACAGCCTCAAGAGCTACGGATCCATACCCGTCTCTCTCCTCTATCTGCCCCGTGTGCTCCGTATACACACAAATCATCCAGTCAGAGCCGAAGAAAAACCCGGAACGGATTTTCCAAGATGCGTTTTACACTAGCGCTGTTACATGCGACTTGCATCATTTATTCAGATTCTCATACGGGAAACATGCAATAAATCAATGTAAAATACATTCACGCATTTATCAACAAGAACTCACCCATCGCCATTATTTTTATCGTTACCTGTATAATGTTTACTATTGGTGCCTGAGAGAAATATCAAACGCAGGTTGTACTTAAACTCCTGTACGCATAAACTGGTTATTAAGCAATAAACCTACGCTGTGGCACATAAGTTGTGCTTTACATAAATGTAACTGCAATGCAACCGTACGTATTTGCTTTGGTGTGACAAGATAAACACCGTGTAGTTTAAAGTGAATCTACTCCACTGGATGATCCACTCCGGGACATCGCATTTTCCAGCGGACGCGCGGGGGTGGGGTTTCCACGTCTCTGTCCATCAAAACCTTTAAACCCACCCGGGCTCACAGGAGAAAGAAGAAACACGCTACAATCCACAAAGTACTTTGTTTGCGCATATGTTGTCGTTTAAACTGTATATTCACGGATACTGTGAGCTAATGGTTTGTTTTATTGATGCTTTAGCACTTAATTAAGGAAAAACATCACTGTGTGTGAAAAGGAGATAGGAATGCATGTCACAGGCTTTCACTGAATGGGATTCAGGTCAAGCATTTTATTTGTACAATTTATTAGTAGTTGTTATCCATATTAAGATTATTATTATTAAAAAGGTTCACTGCGCTTTTCTATAGGATACTAAAAACAATCTACAGTTCTCTCATTGCCATAGTATGATGTGGCAGTATTTAACAGACTAGTATATATGGACTAATCACATCACATTTCATAAGCAGTCAGAACACACTTGGGGTCGAGCAGCACTTTCATCTGCCCTCCGGCCATCTCTCCATCACCCCCTTCTCTCTTTAAGGAGGGAGGTGTGGGTGTTGAAGATTACCCCTCTTATCTTGCCGCTCAAATCCCCGTCTTCCTTTCGCCTTCAACTCCAGCCTGACATTTGTGGGATCATTACAAAGATTTGGGTGGATTAGAAAAGGCTCATTAGGATCCGTTCTGTACAGCTTTTCTCAGCATCACCTCTCCCCTGCCCTCCCCCTAACTCACCAGTGAAGCCCCACCTGCCCCTGTGAAGCTTCCATCTACTCCAGCTAATGCTCTCTCTCCCATTCCAAGACCTCAATTCACTTACCTCAATAATTCAAGATATATGTTGGGAAACCTGTTTTGTGAAACCATAAGTTATTAACATTATTCCCATAACAGTTTCGATTGGCATGACTGTTTTACATACGATATTCCCAAAGAATCAAAACAAATCACAAAATGTACTTGCAGCTTTGTGGATCCGAAACAGCATTTTTGAGTATTAAACAAATGTGGCAAGTTCTTAGAAAGTTCTTTGTATTAAGTGTTGGTTTTAAATAGTTTTTAAAAACATTCATTTTCAACAAAAGTTTAAATTTAATGACCCCCCAAAAAATGTCTTGTGGTGTATCTATAAAGTAAAAAGTAATAACGTTAATTATTAAATATTATATAATATATAAATATTAAAAAATGGGTACTTTCTATGAAATTCATTTTTGTTCCTCTGCTTTTTTTCCATGCATGTTTGTTTTCCCACTTTAACCATATGATTTTAAATTTAGCGGAGAAACTTTTCTCAAATATTAAGTAGTGACACGCTTAAATAAATATATTAATATTTAAGTAGTGAAAAAGTTGTTAAAAAATTTAAAAAATAACAACAGGATTGCCAGAAATATGCCAAAATACTTGTCTTTTCAAAATTTTTGTTATTGTAATAAGACATTTTTCTTTAACAAGATATCACGGTTGTATCATGCTGATATTTTTTACTTCATGACCCTCAAAAAATAACAAAATTAATTTTAAAACAGAAATGAAAAACTTGATCATCATAGAAGATATGTAAATCATTCTATGTATGAATAGTTTTTTATCTATAATAATTGATTTATGTCATAGATTCAAACACCAAATGTGTTCCAGTTCCTTCCAATTCCACTCTGATTGTAGAGCTTCAAGCCTCCGCACCCGCAAAACTATAGAAAATCAGTTCTTATTATACAAATTATACACCTCTGTACATGACGTTGTCCAACTTCAAACGTGCCTCATGCTTTCATCACAGCCACAGGACTGTCATAAAGAGACACAAGCTTAGAAGCCTAGGTATGCACTACACACTCTTGATGCACCACATCGCCCTTCACATGTTCTATCATAAATGTGACTGCATGACTTCATATCTCCTGAATACTTTAACACAAAGAATGGAATATAAAGCAGGCACTCCCCACGTTACATATGAAATATAAAACAGAGAGCATACAGAGAGCATCAAGCATGTTTCTATGTTCCATATCACATTCATCTTTCTGCATATATTTGCATGCAGCTGAATAAAAATGACATTGGAGTACAGTTATTCTGAACGGCATGTGGCACCGCTGGGTGACCCAGGAGCCTGACTGATTGCAGAAAAATTCTCCAGTGTAAGATTTCCCACTGCATGCCACGAAATGAAAGCAGAGCCGCTTGTACTAGTTACAAACGCTGAGATTTTGCCTAATGTGTCTTCAAAACATACAAATGTTCTCCCAAACTTTTGGAGAAAAGCCTCACGCCATGCATAATTCAACTGCACCAGTAATAATACACTAAAGACATTTTAAACAAATTCAAAGATGTGGAAATCTGTTTCTTATCTAAATTCACAAACTGTGCTGTTCAAAAATAACACTTGAAGCTCATGCTCACAAATTTAGAGCACTAGAAAAAAAGAGCTGGATATCCATTTCAAAATGAACATTGTCTAGAGAATTCTGGACCTGTCTTTGCTTCGTCCTTTTTTATTCATGGCCAAGAAAGACACAGGAATCTGATAATTGCAGGCCAGACCGTGAAAGCTGCTTTAATGAAATGATGTTTCAAGAGCCCTGGTCTGAAGAGAATGTACCGTGTGAGGAACCACCTGTCTTCTCAGCAGGCCAATTTGGTTGATTTAAAAAAAAAAAAAAAAAAATTTTGAGCAAAATCAGTGATATTATGAAATATTATCTCAATTTAAAATAACTGCTTTCTGTTGTATTATATTAAAATGCAATTTCTTTCAGTGATGACAAAGCTGAATATATTCAGCATCCATTATTCCAGTGTTTAGTGTCACTTGATCTTATAGAAATCATTCTATAGTGATCTGATGCACCATTTCTAATAGTACTGCTTAACATTAATATGGAAACTTTTTTTACAGGATTCTTTGATGCTACTAACTGCAAACATTTGAATGATAGTATAATCTAAATGTACAAATATGTGAAATTAATACACATTTAAATATACAATATCAGCCTATATTTAAACAATGTCAACCTATACCAATAAATTAAAATAAGAAAATCTAAAATCAGCCGATACCCCTAAAAACAGCCCTAATTTAAACTACAAATTAATCAATAAGAAGTAAAGTAGTATACAGTCATAAGGCAAATAGTTTTGAACATTTTTGTATATTTTGACACAGCAGAAGCAGTTTAACAAGAGGCCCTTAAAATCAATAAACCACCACAGCAGAGCTGAAAAGAATTTACTGTCAGGACACACTTCAGGAATACAGTATGACATACTTTAGATGCCCATTGCCAACTCAACCTTCTCAAAGAAGGCTCAGGCCTGAGAGAAGAGATGATCGCTCAGCAAGGTGGGTTGACAGATAGAGAGAAAATACAAAGATATAGAGAGAGATGGAGCAGCGAGGGATGTACAGTGGAAACATGCTGACTTTAGCAGGTGTTCTCGGGCCCATTTGCTGCACTTGGAAGGGTTGGCAAGACTCGCGGGGGAGAGACTTTCATCTGAGATAAAAGGCTCAGGGGAAAAAAAACCCTGTTTATTGCTACGGTCCAGTGGCAGGGTGTCGACAGGCCCCGTGATTGGCGGGTTTCATCACTCCTGCGCCATGTAAGATCCCTGATACGGACCACAGAGCTTCACAGGTGCGGCCTGCACAGAATCTTTGATCCGCATTATTAGCTAAAGCTTAGAGGGAAAAAGCACCACAGCTCTCAATGGGAATGAGTGAGAGAACAAGAATCTGGTCCATGTCTTTATCACTGTTTTACCTAACATCAAGAATCCAGCCCGCTGGTTGAAATAAAGAGATATCACTCATATCTGTTCTCATACAAACCACTAACACAAAGCTCCTCTATTGTTACACAAGTGAATTCCTCTACAATAAATGTTCACATAATTTAATAAATAAATTGTATTAATATTTTTTAGATGTTAATAGAAAAAATAATTAATATAATAATATAAATAATATTAAAGTAAATAAAATAGTAATTCTTTGCATCAATAAGTGTTATGTTTTAAATAATTAGTATATAAAAAATATTATATTAAATACAAATAAATAAAGTCCAACTGCATTTATTATTTAAATGAAAAGGTTTACAAATGAACTGAAATTTTACCTCTGCAATAAAGATTCACAATTTTTTAATAAATATGTTAATATTTGTTAACAGGGAACATATATATTATACATAATGTTATATAGATTAAATTGAATAATAAAATATTATACAATAAATTATATAATATTAAATATAAATATATAAAATGGTAATTACATTAACAAATTACCTGGTTACAGACTGTGAATCTGACACACACACACACAAAAAAAAAAGAATATCAATAATTTTATTTGATGGCAAGTCAACTGTCAACTGAAATCCTTGTAGGTTTACACCACCTGCTGGCACAGTGAGGAAGCCTTGGACAAAACTCTGTAATGTAATGTGTCATGACCTGATTACACTAGTATTTTTATTCTATAAAAAGCAGAAAGAAAGCACCCAGCGTTCACTGGCTGCGGCTTGGAAAGAATTGTTTTTCCATAGCAAATACACATCAAAATTTGTCAGTGTAGCTGTATGTTTTTGCAGAAAGAGCTAATAAAGAGGTAATTCCATACAAAACAAGACCTCCACTGCCCCACTTTCAGAATGAATTCAGAAGACTACAAGTCTTATAGATACTGAACTTGAAGTTAACCGAATCCATGTCCGCAGCAAAACTTTACGTGTGAAAACGACTCATCAAGCAGCCTGTCTGTCATACGACAGTCACATATAGGCCACTTTTCCTGAGGGTAAATTTTACTTCCAGACCTTTCATCAACCTTGACTCTACATCTCAGAAACTGAAACAAAATGGCGGTGAGAGACTCGTTCTATGTTAGCGCTTTTGCAGGTCACTGCTAAAATGGAAATCAGAAAACTAGCAAAGCCAAAAGGGAATTGACACTGCAGTGGAATATAAAAGACACTCTCATGCTCTTTCTACGTTCAAAAACGCACCCTCGGTTGCAGCTTCCCTCCTACACATCGACACACACTCTCACACACTCTCCGCATTGCATTAAATATGAATCGCAGCCCTGCAACACAGAAGAAATGCTTGGCTTTTCTGTGTCAGCTCACGCAAAACGGTGCTTGTTTAGACATTAAAAGACAGTTATGAAGGCACCAACAGAGCTGCGATGGAGCTGACGTGGGGATGCTGGGATAGAGGGGTTTGAACACTGAATAAGGTGCATTTGAGCAGCTCTCCCTCTCTCTTTGATGAGAAGAGAGATTGAAAGAGCGAAGCACCACGCTGCCTTTCATCCTCCCCATGAGGCGTTGGAAAATGGGTCAGTTAGCAGAGAGTACAGACCCCTGCTGGAACACACACACACAAACACACCCTGGCATATGGGCACATATGTAGATACATACACAATTCACACAAAAGTACAAACTTAAATATAAAGAGACTAAGATTCGTGCAAAGCCTAGCTAAGCTATAAATAGTCAAAGAACAGATCAGAACACGATACTAAACTAAAGGAAATGCAGATATACATATACTGTGGAAATATTAGATAATGCTAATTATGACAGATAACATTAAAACAGGAAAATCAGATAACACCGAGCACAGAAATATCAGGTTGTTAATTAAAAATAACAACAGTGCTCTGTTTGCACATTGTTTCACATGTGATGCTGGCTTCAAATATTGTGCTTTTTTAGTATTTTAATTTAGACTAAGGTTTGATTATTTTAACATCACAATATTAAATTATTATAAAGATACAAAAAATAATTCTAATTTATTTAAATAAATTAATAAATAAATAATTAATCTTTATAAACTATAATTATAATTTATTAGATTATATTTATAAATACTTTTAAGTCACCCTTTGGACCCCTGGAAAACTGCTGGGGCCCTGGATGAGAACCACCGGTCAAAAACGTTGATTGCTTTACTTGATTTAAAATAAAAACAAACAAACAA
>JAFVLL020022801.1:0-69401 GCA_021397915.2 Tor tambroides | reverse complement strand
AAAGATCAAATGGATAAACAATGCAGATTTATTTTCACAGCCGCATTTGCTCATATTTATCAAGGGTGCCAATATTAGTGGAGGGCACTGTATGTAAAATAAAATCAATTAATTCAACTACAATGCAGTAAAAAAGTGGACAGCAAGGAAGGGGTTACACTCTAAAACATCAAGAGTGTAAAACAGATACATCCACTCACAATGAATGTAGTAATAATAATGCAAATTGAATGTAGTAATAATGCAAAAACCTTACACTTCAGATCAACACGTAAAACAAAAAAATATATATATATAAACCTTGACAAAAAGTAGGCTTTGAGAATGCGTTAATATACATTTAAATCCACAACCCAATAAAAGTAAACAATTATTTATAAAAACAACTAGGGAATTCACAAGCCTCTATAGAGTCCTATACAGGCATCTAGTGGTTACACCATGAAATTACATGGTTTTCTTTCTTTGCTCTCACCAGGAAGTGCTATTCTGCCTTAAAAAAAATTGGATTTTAAAGGCCTAGTCTCTATTTTAATCTGAAATACTGCATTAATTGAAAAATAATTCTAAAAAATAAGGAAAAAAATGTTTTGTACTATTTTCAATGGGAAAAACTGATCATAATCACTGCATAAATATTAATTAGTACCATAAAATTCTCTCAAAATACAAAGGAAAAAAGGAAAAATTATTACTGAACAAAAATATATTAGATTGATTTTACTGAAGAAAAAAAAAAGTTAAATTTCAGGTGTCTGGTCACTTTTGACCGTGAAGACCATGAGTGTGACTCCCAAATGAGGACCACATAAGCACATAAATATGTAAAAGTATTTGTAGTATACTTAGTATAAAATAAATGTATTTCAAATACATTTTAGTATATTTATTTTTCACTAGGGTTGACTATTGTGATCTGAAGAGTGAGTTTTGCTAGCATTATGAACAAGAGTTACAACAGAATTGATGTAACACAAAATAAATTAAAATTAATTAATAAAAAAATAAAAATGATAAAATAATAAGTATGAATCATTAAAAAGTTTGGAAGACCAGTGGAAACTGAGAAGAGTTTTTAGAAAAACCTGCTATGCAATTCCATTTGATGATACTGTTGGCTCAGAAAAACTTGAGAAACTTTGACTTTTTTTCTCACCATGAACATTGACATCATATTTCCTGTCAGCTTGTCCTGCCACATTGACAGCAATACAGGTGTATCGTCCGGTATCAGCCACTTGAGCATCCTGGATGCGCAAAAGTCTGCCCTCATTAAGTATTTGAGCCCTGCGGCTGGTGCTCAGGGGTCTACCGTCTTTCATCCATGAAATGGCAGGTCTGGGGACGCCATCTGCCTCACATTGCAGAGTGATATCTCCACCTCGTGTCACTGTCTCCTCATCCTGAGCTGAGGAGCTGATGGAGGGACGAACTGTTCGGAGTAAAGCAAGGGAGATATACTGTTTAAGTAACTGTATAATTGGTATTATTACTATTACATTTGAGAAGTACATTTTACAAGATAACAGTAATATATTTATGTCATAATTAGTTCAATATCTTTGAACTAAGTTTAGGTTTCAACTTCTATTTTGGTGGTCTGTTTTGGAGACCTTTGAGTTCCTGTAATGAATAATGTGAGAGAAAAAGATGTACCGTAAACTTGCAGATTGTACTCTTTCATCGCACTGCCGGCTGTACTGGAGGCCAGACAGGTGTAAGAGGAAGCATCTGCCTTCTCAGCATTGGAAATCTGCAGCTGACGCCCACCAGAGAGAACACGCACACGAGAGTCTCCCTTTAGCTCTGAGCCTGAGACACAGACAAAATAATTTTAAAAAATTAGGGTTAGGTGTTTGTTCAAATACCTTAAGGATCACTAATTATTTGATTAATTGTAAAAGTATGAGGTTGAAAATGACTAAAAATATGATGAGGATAGTGACGAGGAGGATGGTAATGATGAAAAGTCTTACCATCTTTCTTCCAGGTGAGACTGGGAGGAGGGATCCCACTGGACTCGCACACAAGCGCAATGAGGCCGCCCTCAATCACAGTCAAAGAAGACACCTCATCAGATCCACGGACACTGGGAGGTACTGGGGGAAAACAAATAACAGAGGGAGAAAAAGAGTTTACATTATAATTTAACTAATTTAACTATTCAATTATATTTTCAAGCACTCACCCCACACGTTTAGGTTATAGTGCTTCTCAGTTTTTCCGGCTACATTGGTTGCCTCACACGTGTACCTGCCTGTGTCCTGGACCTGAGCACTGTTAATCTGCAAACACAAAACAATTATCAAATCAACAGTTGCCTGGGTGGTTGCTAGGTTGTTGCTTATTGGCCCAGGTCAAAACTTACAGGCAGCTCACAGCCTGATGGATGTACTGTACCTTCAGTAAGCTGCTGTCCTCTGATAGGCTCAGACCTGGTTTTCTATAGAGTGGTCGACCATCTTTCCGCCAGCTCAATGCAGGTGGAGGGATGGCATCACTCTGACAATGCAGCTGGACTGATTGACCCATTAGAACTGTTTGGTTCACCTCCTCACCCATGATGTTGGGTGGCACTGAAAAACACAGACAAACAGACAAATACTTGTGTTTAAATGTTTTTGAAAGAAGTCTCTTATGCTCACCAAGGCTGCATTTTTAAAATACAGTAAAAACAGTAATATTGTGAAATTTCATCACAATTTAAAACTGTTTTCTATTTTAATGTACTTTAAAATGTAATTCATTCCTGTAGTGAAAAACCTGAATTTTCAGCAGTCATTTCTCTAGTCTTCAGTGTCACATGATCCTTCAGAAATCATTCTAATATGCTGACTTGGTGCTCAAGAAACATTTCTTACTATTATCAATGTTGAAAATAGTTGTGCTGCTTAATATTTTTGTGGAAACCATGCTAGATCCTTTTCAGGATTCTTGGATAGAAATGTCAAAAGAATCAAGATTTAATCAGGTTTAGGAGTGAGTGTGTCTTCTGAGCTCACCGTACACACGTAGGTCATATTCTCTGTGCTGTTCTCCACCTGCATTCACAGCAACACAAGTGTAACGACCTGTGTCACTGACCTGTGCACTAATGAACGACAACACCCTGCCACCTGACAAAACCTAATAAAAGAGAAAATTGAAAACAGATAAAGCCTGTTCAAAACTTTTAAGTAGAGTTAAGTGTGAATATACATGGCTATATACAAACACAACAGCATCCAAAGTCCCAAACATACAGACCTGGATGCCATCTGAAAAGCTGGAGACAGGGCTGCCTTCTTTGAGCCAAGTAAGGCTGGGCACGGGAACTCCTGAGGCTTCACACTCTAGCCTGACTGGGTCATTCACCACCACTGTTATCATTCCTCCTTTACTGGAAATAGAAGGAGGAACTAATGGAGACAGACAAAGAGTGTTAGATAATCAAAACCAAAAAAGAAGTAGTTTAAGAAAGAGTTTCACATAGCCAAACTTTTAACTAAAAGGTTGTTTAGGGGAGACAAACACACTCACCATACACCTGCAAACTGTATGTGAGCTCAGTGCTGCCAGCCACATTGATGGCCACACATTTGTAGAGGCCAGCATCTGACACCTGTGCACGGTCAATCTCTAGCACCTGACCTCTGCTCAGAATGTTAACTCCTGCAGCGCTCGTCAATGGACGACCATCTTTATACCACGTCACAGCTGTAGCAGAAAGGGCACGAGAGAAGAAACTATACCACCTGTACTTTTGTAAACATTTACTAGCCAGCTTGAATTTGATATTGCCCTAAAAAATGAGGAAATGTAGTGAGGCTCACCTGGCAAAGGACTTCCTGTTGCCTTACACTTCAGCTGAATTTGAAAGCCAGCAAGGATGGTTTCATTGAGAGTCTCTCCAGCATACTGGATGCTGGGAGGTTCTATAAAACACATACATATACAAATGCATGTTAAAGATATTTAAGTAAATAAAAAAATAATAATAATAATAATTATTATATATATATATATATAAATATATAAAACACAGATGAATAAATAAAAATAAACAAAATACATAAATATAAATTAATAAAAATGATTATTATTTTAAAATAATTATTATATTTATTTATATTTAAGTATTTTATTTATTTTTATTTATTAATCTGTTTTTTTATTAAAAAAATAAACTCTCATCACTGTAAGTCTTTTTTTGTTAAATCAGCATTAATGACCATATTGTAACATGACGTAAACTTGCAATTACACTGTTATAATTAAAATTATTTTAAATTAAAATAATTTAAATATTTAAAATAATGTGATGTTTTTCACATTAATGTAACCAGATGATAAGTAAATGTGTGTAATTGTATTTGTCATGAAAATAATCATAATATAAAAAATCAATGGTTCTAAAAATAGGCTTTATGCAAAATAAAAATTATTTTATTCTTTTGATTTTGACATGTTTTCTGAAATACACACAATTAAATTCAACTATTTAGCTTAGTTAATACACCCGTGCCATCTTGTATTTTTAAAGTATATTTCCTACCATGCACACTGAGGCGAATGTGCTGTTGTGCCTCGCCTGCTGCATTAGTTGCCACACATGTATATTTCCCTGCATCCTCCAGCCTGGCCTTCTTTATGTGCAAAACCCTGCCTGCAGATTCCAGCTACATGCCAGACAGAGAGATAAAGAGAGAGGAGATGGTATATGTGGTTAAGTAAACCTCCTAAAACACCTGATTTACTTTGGAAGGCTTCTGTCATGCTTTAAAGTCTGACCTTCAGAAATTCTTGTGTGGTGTCCACAGGACGGCCATCTTTGAGCCATGTGATGCTGGGAGGTGGAATTCCACTGACCACACACTGGAGGCTGATTGATGTGTGGAGGACCACAGACCTCTCAGCTGGACCAGTAGAGCGGATAGTTGGGGGGACTGACAGACAAATATTAAAGAAATAAACAATGAAATTTTACCATAAAAATAATGTCTGTAACAGAGGAACTTAAAAAATAAAGTCACCTTTGACCTTCCCTCTGTGAGCAGATGAGGCAAAAATCAAACACAAACATTAGCAAGAAATAAAAATGTTAAAATATAAAATGATTATTACCATGTACAGATACTTTAAACTCTCTCTCTTGTTCTCCAGCCTCATTAGTCGCTACACATTGAAAAAGCGCTGTATCGGACACCTGAGCACGCGAGATGACCAATCGACGGCCGTTTGACGTTATCCGCACCCCTTCACCCTGCCTCACCGGCACACCATCTCTCAGCCACCTTCAGAGAGAGAGACAGACACAGATGAGCGACTTTCAGTTCTACATATGTGTGCATATATGTGCATTTGTACTCACGTGATGGTTGGCGTAGGTGTGCCTGTAGCATAACACTCAAGCTCTAGGATATTGTTGAGGATAACTGTGGCGTCTGTGGTTTCACTTGCTCCATCCACAACAGGAGGTACTGAACACACACAAACAAAAATTATGCTCAGACGCTATAGCATCTCCGGAATCGTAAACCAAACAATGCACGAATCAACCGTGTCTTTGAAATAATGCATAACAAACTCACATAATGAAAGCACACAGAGAGTTAATGAATGCCACATGCTTGGGTCACATCATCGGATACTGCCTCTACCATCACCCTTTAATCTCACTGAATCTTTTATACATTTCCTTCATTTGTTGTTAACCAGTTTATAGGCTCATAAAACACTTTGCTGGTGATTTCCTGCAATCACATTCCCATGATGCAACACACGTGGACTGAGTGATTGCGGCGGCCTGTTGGACGCATGTATTAGGACTGTAATGGTGTCCAGATGCTCAGAAGATCAATGTGCAGGTCGAGACAAGATCTGTCTGGCTCATGCACACAAAAACACAAGATACCGAACTTCCTGACTCGTGTGGATAGTGAATGATGAGATGCCTTGAGATTTAAAAGTACCTTATGTTGTTTTTTTTTTTATCTCTCTGGTCAGGTGATATTTAACAGATGGCAACAAAAATGTAAATGTGTATGCATATACCTAAGACACTGATGTCATATTTGATCTCCCTCTCTCCAGCAATGCTGGTAGCCACGCATACGTATCGACCAGCATCAGATGGAAGTGCACTGAGGATTTCAAGTTTGCGGCCCTGCTCCAGAACACGCAGGTTCTCTCTAGCAGCCACCGGTGAACCATCCTTTAGCCAGGTCAGTGAGGGAGGAGGGTGACCTTCAGCATCACACTCCAAAATCAGAGATTTACTGAGCACAACCTTCATGTCTGTGGGACCATCAGAACCAGCAGTGATGGAGGGAGGGACTGAATGATGGAAAAAAGGAAACATGAACAAGTGTTACTGTTTCTAGGCATACAGAATATAACTGAGCATAAAATATAAAAAAAACCTACTGATTGGTAGTATAAGGTATAAAAGTTTTGATTACTGTTTACTCCTTTCTTGTAAAATATTCTTTTAAATAACAAATAAAAAACAAAATGCTATTGTGAGAATCCTCACCGTAGACGTCCAGCTCATAAACTTTCTCAGCGGTGCCTGCCACACTGGTGACTTTACAGGTGTACTGTCCAGCATCTGACACTTGAGCTCTTGAGATCTTGAGGAACTGCCCTCGGTCCACATACTGGGCCTGTCTGCTGGACAGAATGACCTCTCCGTTCTTGTACCATGTGATGGCAGGGAGAGGCACACCCCGAACCTCACACTCCAGAGTCACCAAATTACCAAGCAGAACTGTTACCTCAGAAGTCATGTTTCCTCCCTTAATACTGGGTGGTACTGAGTGGGTAGAATGGAAAGACAAGAAATTTAGCATGTAGAATTCATAATTTTTTTTATTCTGTTGTTGTTAAAAAAAATAAGACATTATGTACGAGTAAAATTACCAAAGATACTGAGGTTAAAATCCTTGGACTGCTTTCCTGCTGCATTCGTGGCACTACACTGGTATCGTGCCTGGTCACCTAAGCGAACACTCTTTATCTTCAACTGCTGTCCTCTGTTTAAAACTTCAATATTGGGGTCACCCAAAAACACAGGCCTAAAACGAAGAGTTAAAGGGACATAATGCTAATTCCCTTAGAACTGAATTACATCAAAAAATCAGGAGTGAATTCACTGAACATTAAATATGCCCCCTGATAGAATTATTTGAATTACAGTATACATAATTACAAAAGGAATCAAGCAAATAAGGGATTGATGCAAACATCTAATGGAAAAAGCAGTTTTCTACATCAACAATTCCCAAACTTGTGCTGGGTTATGAAGGATGCTGAAATTCATTTATCTGCTTTCCCTGAGTGCTAAAAGCACAACATTAATTGTGTCAGGTAGCAGTTTTGTGAAATTATAATAAGCCTAATTTGCATAGTAAAGATATTTACACTTGAAATACTGACAACAAACTCACTGCAGAGCACCATTTCAGTGCATTTAGTGTCTGGTTAGACTGGGTTTTGGGTGGATAATAAATAAGATGCAAAAGAAGCGCAATATTTTAGTGAATTCACCCCTTTGTTTTCTTCCTGATCAGATGTATAACGTATTCTTTACAAAGCTTTGTGGAGTAACTTACTTCCTGTCTTTGTACCACTGAATTGTGGGAAAGGGATCACCTTTGACCCTGCATTCCAGAATGATCTCTTGATTGAGCACCGCAGAGAAGTCATGTGACCCAACTGTCCCGATGATCGTAGGAGGGACTATGCGGAGGCAAACCGTATAAGATGTAATACCAGCTTGTAAAAAGACAATATCCATAACGCCATAACACTAAATAAGTGGATGTTATTACAGAATAACTTTAAATGAAACAAAATTTTTTCCAATGTACCCAATACATCTAAGTAAAAGTCTCTCTCTGTGCTTCCAGCAATGTTGAAGCCCTTGCAGGTGTAGCGTCCAGCATCTGCAATATCCGCTTTCAGGAGCTTAAGAGTTTTGCCCTTCTGAAGAATCTGCACGTCGCTGCTAGGAACCACCTGGTTAAATGATACAAACAGCTATTTGACAATTTTACAAATATGACCCAGGTGCACAAAAACCAGTCTTAAGTAACACAGGTATATTTGTAGCAATAGCCAAAAATACATTGCATGGGTCAAAATGATCAATTTGTCTTTCATGCCAAAAATCAATAGGATATTAAGTAAAGATCATATTCCATGAAGATATTTTGTAAATTTCCTAACATAAATATATCAAAACGTAATTTTTAATTAGTAATATGCATTGTTAAGAACTTCATTTGGACAACTTTAAAGGCCATTTTCTCAATATTTAGATTTTTTTGCACCCTCAGATTCCAGATTTTCAAATAGTTGCATCTCGGCCAAATATTGTCTATTGTCCTAAACTAACAAACCATACATCAATGGAAAGCTTATTTATCCAGCTTTCAGATGATGCATAAATCTCAATTTCATAAAATTGACCCTTATGACTGGTTTTGTGGACCAGGGTCACAAATAATAAACAGTAAAATCAACATATTTTATCGTAGCTCCTTTTATACTGCAAAGGAATCCTACCTCTTACCTATCAACCTTTTTTTAAAAATACTGATCAGAATAAATTACTCCAAAACATCAATCAATAGTAAAAGGCTATAATCATGTTTATCTTGTGGGAAAAATCCTAGAAATATCTGCTATTCCAACATTAATCTGAATCAGCAGCCTCCGCTCTCCCTCCAGTGTGATTAGAGATTTCCTAATTGTTGACTTCATTCTGAAATTGATTCTCGTAAAAGCACATTTATAAGAAGCACTGGGGTTTTTTATGGCCTGTTCTTGGAGCTCAAACCCAGTGATCCGAGGAAACTCATTTGCGATTGGCCTCATTGAAGGAAATGCCACTTTTATTTCTCATTATGCTTATTTTAACTGGTTTATGCACATTTATTTTGCACATTTAACAATGCGAAATGGCATACGCAATGTGTTTAACTTCCATAATGTGACGTAATTCCAAACAGAATATTTAGTGGGAAATAATGTAGGACTGGACTTAATTTTATGCAGGGGGAAGTGTTTGGAACGTATTAGGCAACAATATATTTTTATTATATCGTATTTATTATTATTTATTGTTTTTTTTAATTATTATTATTATTTTTTAAATTATAGTCTTGGTTATGGCTATGGTAAGAATTACAGTTCTTAGTTACGTCAGGAGAAAAGTAGCTTCAGAAGCAATGTTTTTTTTTCTTCTAAACATTCGCATGCATTGATTACACAGGACCATGAGATTTTCAGTGCATGCCATTGAACTGACCTCAACACCATCTTTGTACCAGGTGATGACAGGTACAGGTGTGCCAGTGACATCACACACCAGGTTGGTTGGTTGATTCATCACTACAGAGACATTGGACAGCTGGCCATTGTCTCGAATATCAGGTGGGACTGGATAAAGGGGAAGGAGGAGACAGAGAAGATAAAGGTTGTGAAATGTGCTCAAAGAGAAATAAGCTTAATAAACATTTTTAAATGCTGCACTAACCGTTAACCTTAAGTTGGTATTTCTTCTCTGTTGTACCAGCATCATTGACAGCCATGCAAGTGTACTCCCCGTTATCCAGAGGGGACACTGAGGCCAGAATGAGAAGTGTGCCATCCTCCAAAATAGACACACCTGGCTCATTCCCTGTCAACTCCTGACCATTCCTAAACCACCTTATTACTGGCTCAGGGGTGCCTGCAACAGTAACAATTAATAAATATATAAAAAATTCACGATAACTTTGTGACATTGAAGCAACATTGTGAATATCACAATAATTTAAATGCAATTTTAACCATCACATTTCCTAAAGACAAAAATAGACTATCTTTCTTTCTTTTTTGCAACTTACAAGTATGACAGTGTTGTTTTATTTCTGTTTAATTCATATACATGAATCACATTAAATTATTTCAATGAACTGATTCAAAATTCTGATCAATAAAAATGAACAAGTACATTAAGGTTATAAAAACAGTATTTATTTGGAATATAAATCTTTTGTAAAAGTCTTAACTGTCACTTTAGCTAAACTTAATGCACCCTTGCTGGATAAAAGTATTAATTTCTTTAAAAAATCTTTTTGAATGGAAGTGTATGTAGATAAATCCCTACTATATATTGGTGCATATAAATGAAAATCACTACATATAATTCTTTAATTATTTAATTCTTAATATCTTTAACCAGTGTTTTAGATTTTATGTAAAATATTTTTATATTAAACGCACTTTCAGAGCCATTTCGTACTGATTTGGTGTCACTTTTAGTTAAAATGGCCAGTTCTTGTAACAGATTTACACTGTTACTGGTGACCCTGGTGTATGAATGGTGATTTCTTAGGTGCAGGTTCACCTTTGGCAGGACAGGGGAAGGCGATCTGCTGGTTAGCCACTCTCTCCTGTAAGGGGCTGTTGAAAGGGGGCTCAGAAACCTCCACCACGGGAGGGACTGTGGAAGGACGGAGGCAATAAATGGGATTTGTAGTTCATTTAAAGCCAGAATAGCTGTAATCACAAATGTAAATGCCAGTATTCCTCTGACCTTGCACATGGAGCTGAATAGTGGCTTCATCTTGTCCAGCTATGTTGGAGGCCACACAGGTATAGACGCCTTCATCCATAAGTCCCACCTGGTTCAGAGTCAGAGCTTCATCTGAGATCTTGTACTGAGACCTGTCCAGCAGAGCGGAGCCATCCTTCAGCCAGGACACGGAGGGTTCTGGGACTCCCTGTGCAACACAGGGCAGGTCTATAGCATGTCCCACCTGCACTTTCATGGCTCGAGGTCCTGCACGGATGCTGGGAGGAACTGAGAGGGTAAAAAAGAGAAAGGAGTATTGGGAGGAGAGTGAAGTCATATAAGTGTTAAACCTATGCTGTAATAATTCTTTCATAATCCATAAATCACTTTCATCATTTCATAAATCACAATTCTTTCATACATTCTTTCATAACATGCCATTTAGAGTGATTAGTTGCTCATAAAGCATTGTCCATGCACAAAAACAGCAACCTGTCCTTATTTGCCCTTGGAAGTTACTGAAAATTTTCTCACATCTTTTTTTTTGCTGTTAATCTTCCAGATGAGACATTTGGTAGCTGTAATAAATCAAACAGCACATTCCCCTTTGCTGTAGCTCTCATTTCTCAGCTAAAGTATCTGCTCACAGTCTTACGGAAAACTATAATCCAAGATTAAAATGACTAAGAGTTTAATTGTAGTCATTAGAAATACCTCCATTCCAATTTTCACTTGCAGATGTGTCTGAGTGTGCTCTGAGAGCAACTTGTGTTATGAGACTCTATAATTATTATCACGCTTTGCTCCAAGCGACTAGCTGATCTCTCCTTCAGTACTTTGTCATACATCGTGCCAAGCCTGCTAAAGCTCAAAAGTGGGAGTCAGGAAGTCAATGAACATCCCTGGCCTCTTAACACCCATGTAAACACACTCACGTGCATAGTCACTGCACAGCAAATTAATAGATATCCAAGCATAATAAATATAAACAACTCTATCTGTGTTTATGCATCACAATACAATTTATGGTAATTGCAGTTCATCTCAAAAAACATTTTATTTCTTCTTTTGTAGTTTTGTGATAACAAACAAAACTGCAAACTGAATAAAGTTTCATAAATAACCTTTAATCCAGTTAAGTTTCTTACCCCATTGATGGTCTTTGGTGTTTCTTGTTTTAATGATTAAAGCAAGCTTGTTTTAACAAAATATATATTTACATTTACTCATTTAGCAGATGCTTTTTTGCAAAGTGATTTACAACAGAGGAGCATAAGTAATTTGTCACAGAGCCAACCGTTTTCACAGTATACAATTCCATGTTTATTAAAAAACTTAAATCAGGTGACAAGCTAGAGCAGAAGAGAAATGCAGGGAAGAAAAAGAAAAAAAAAAAAAAAATATATATATATATATATATATATATTAGTGCTGTCAATCGATTAAAAAAAATTAACTAATTAATCGCACATTTTTCTAAAATTAATCGCGATTAATTCCACCTAACATTAAAGTTTTTAAATATACTTTTATATTGCAATAATTTCGCATTCAATCTTCAAATGTACAATGTACAAACAACATAAAGACAGTATATTTTTAATATTTCTTTAATGGCATCTTTTTTATGATTGAAGGCCAGCATCACTGATATCAATACTACTGATGTCTCTATAAAATAGTTTTTTCCCCTGAATATTTAACCATTGACTGTAACCATTCAGCATTACAGTATAATTTAGATCTATAAATTTTTAACATTTATTAGACTTAACTTCTAATTTAAGTGAACTTAATACAAATCACCACATGAACCTATTATACTAAATTACATATTTATCTACTTGTGCCCTTCAGCAGAAATATAAAGAAAATGAATACTTACCAAACACTAAATTCTAAATTAAATATAGATGAACCCCTTAAAGCTTTAAAAGTTATTGATTTCCTCTTTTTTTCTTTGGTTCTTGGATTAATAGACATCACAGCAGCTGGTTATTAGCTTATTTGCCTGCTATAGCTTTAAAAGCTGCTGCTGCTGAACGTGACGCGGATCTGACATGAGTATTATTTTCTCACAACTCTCTTTACATTTTCTGACCCACTTCAGGTCTTAAAGTCTTACTAATGAGCGGACGAGTTGAATCGGGTTTTTTAGATGAGGGAGACAGTGCTGGGCTGCCTCAGGACAGTTTTTAAAACCATTTCAGAGACATGTTCTTAAATGTGACACATATATAACATATTGCTCACATGCACGCAGTTTTAAGGCATCTTTAATCGCCTTTTTTGGTAACTTCATGCCTTAACTGACGGCATAACTAGGACATTACATGCACGTAGTTTCTTTTGCTGTTTGATATGAAATGATACAGGCTACAGCGCGCGCCAGCACCTTTGTGCGTGTATTTGAAGAGCGCGCGCTACAAGCACAGTATCTTTTCCGTGCTCATTTGACTCGCGCCTGGCGCGGAGGCGAAGTTAGAGCGCGTCTGAAACATCTCTCGTTTGATGTGGTCATAAAGACATTCTACGTCTAAATAAATGCAATCCTTTTCAAGAAAAAAGAGACAGAGGCAGCAGTTGCGAATGGGGTGGCCAACCCTAGCCCCGCCCCTGCGTTAATTGCGTTATATATTTTTAACGCGTTAATCAGAAAAAATTAATCGCATGCGTTAACGCGCTAATTTTGACACCACTAATATATATATATATATATATATATATATATATATATTTTTTTTTTGCAAATGCATTGGTTTAGGGTTGTGGAATGGTTTATACATCCTATATAAGGACGTATGTGTTTAAAAACAACACAAATAGTTGATTATCTGTTATCTGTGATATAATATATTGCATATTATATGATTATAGAAATTTTTAGGTAACACTTTAGAATACTGTTCCATCATTAATGAATAACTACACAAGAACACACGAGTAACGCAATATTAGCACTCTAGTAACTACTAGTAACTAACAAGAAACTGATTAATGAATTAGTAAGTAATAGTGCTTAGTCGAATGTGGTAGTTCACTATTAGCTAATCAGTAATTATTATTTTTTCATACCTTCCTAAGAACTACTGTATACAGGTTCATAATTAATATGAATAATGCATAATGTATAATTAATTCTAAAGTGAAGGTCATGGTAACCCACTAGTAATGACTCAAGTATTACCAAATTGTTCAGAAGGAATTACTAATTATTTGGATCAGTATTCTAAAGTGAAGATCATGATAACTCCCTAGTAATGACTGAAAACATTGTAAGCTTTTGAGAGTGTTGTAAAGTATTGGATAGTAATTATTCAGGTGTTACTACATCCTGCTGAAGGAATTACTAATTTTTTGGATCAGTATTTTAAAGTGAAGATCGTGATAACTCCCTAGTAATTACTGAAGTGATTCTAAACTTTTGAGGTTTTTGTAAGGTCCTGGTTAGTAATTCATTTTGCTAGATTTGGTAACTCTTAAGTCATTACTAGTGGGTTACCGTGATCTTCACTTTAGAATACTGATCCAAATAATTAGTAGTTTCTTCAGAAGGAATTAGTAACACTTGAGTCATTACTATCCAAAACCTGACATATATCTCAAAAGCATAAAATGATGTCAGTCAGTATTAGGGAGTTATGATGCTTTTCACTTTAGAATACTGATCCAAGTAATTAGTATTTCCTTTAGAAGGATTTGATCATTCTTGAATCATTACTAGTGGGTTACCATGATCTTCATTTTAGAATTAATGATACATTATGCATAATTCACATTGATTATGAATCTGTATACAGTAGTTCTTAGTAGTTCTCCAGTATATATTAAAAAAATAGTAGTTATTGATTAGCTAACAGTGAACTACCAGTTTCAACTGAGTGCTATTACTTACTAAATCAATAATCAGAGTTTCTTGTTAGGTAATAGTAGTTACTACAATGTTAATAGTGCATTAGTGACTTGTTCCTGTGTAGTTATTCATTAACAAAGGATCAGTATTCTAAAGTGTTACCAATTTTTATTTTTGGATTACCTGTCTCTTTAACAGTTATGCAAGAAAAACTAAGCGGAATATTCAACCACTATGAATTACCCCTCTCAAAGCAGTTACATCATCTGTTTGAACAGGGGAGAGACAGTTTCCTGAACTTGCCTGTTTTTACAATCATCTATTATTTACAAAGTCGTGCTGTGTCCGAAACCGCTCACTCAAATCACTACTTCATCCTTCAGTACATAGTGAATGCCACATGTCTCAACTCTCAACTCACTCATTTACAAAGCATGTACAGCCACTATTTTGCACGACAATAGCCACGTCATGTCCTAAATGTGAAAAAACAAATACTTGAAATCCACTAAATGAACATTAATTTGAGTCAGATATGGTAAAAAGGGTACCTGTCTGAAAAAAGCCTCAGAGACACATTGATCCTAGGATGGACTACTCAAAAAAACAAATGACAACAGTGTTTGGAAATGTGTCTGTCCTGATAAACAGCACAACAGCATGTGTGAAATGTAAACATGTGGAGGTACTTACTGAGTTGATTGTGGTGTGTGATGTGAAATTGACTATCAAATGTGCAATAATCAGCCATTTAATGATGCTCATGCAGTGTTGTTTTACATGCGGTTTTCAGTCGAAATATTTATTTTATAGTTGTGAGTGCAAGCAGAGCACTTGAAATACAACTGATTGAAGCCCGATGTCACCACAAGACTGAGGCAACGTGATGCATTTACACAGATGGGACCTGGTTTTAAGACCCCAGGGCTGATGTGTGCTCATATGAACTTCAATGGCATGAGATAAAACTGTTGTTGCTTCGATAAATTTCACATACAAGCATAAATTGCAACAGCATCCAAGTAAATAAATGTGATCCGTTTCTCTTACCCAACACACTGAGTTTGATCATCTGAGTGAAGTTTCCAGCTATGTTGGTAGCCACACAGAGGTACATGCCACTGTCCATCACGCGTGTTTCTGTGATTCTCATGGAGCCTGACGGTAGCTGAATGTGTCTGTGAGAGAACAGGTTAAATACATTAAGGAACGATAAGAAGAGCTGTTCTTTTTCAGATGTAAAACCACATAGGTGCTCTTGGTTTACTGAGAAGCTTCCGAAATTATACCTCCCTTTACTTTCATGGTGAGCTGAGAAAGGAGAGTTTAATTACTGTGTAATTTTAATCTGACCGCAGACTTTACTGCCTTTAGGCTGTACAGTAAACATCAGCCCTTGAAAAACAAATGCAGAGAAGAGCTACTCACATTCAAGCTCAATGGTGTTTAATAGTAGGATTCAAGGGCTTTATTTATAAAATGCCTGTAAAATGAGATTTGATTCCATTCACCAGTTGAAAAAGCATGCGTGCAAGCTTTTTTTGTGCACATATTGTGCATGTTGACTTAATTTTCTGATGACTTCTAGTGACACAAGTGTGAATAAGTGAGTGACCAACTGAATTATACTATTGTTTAAAATTTTGGGGTCAATATGAATTTTTCATGTTTTTCAGAGAGGCCTCTTATTGCTCACCAAGGCTGCATTTATTTGATTAAAAATACAGTAAAATGGCAAAATTGTAAAATATTATTACAATTTAAATTTAAAATAACTGTTGTTATTTAAATATATTTTATTATGTAATTTATTCATGTGATGGCAAAGATGAATTTTCAGCTGGAATTACTCCAGTCTTCAGTGTCACATGATCCTTCAGAAATCATTTTAATATGTTGATTTGGTGCTCAAAAAACATTTCTTATAAATTTCAATTTTAAAAATATTATACATGATTACAGATTGAAGATGATTTTTATTAAGTGTTTTGGAACTTCTTTTCATGCATTGTATCTTCATATGCAAATCATGTATACAATATGCATTCATAATAAATGAGGCTTTCACATAAGTGAAACTGATACCTATTAGAGAAGGGGGAGATGAGCTGCTTGTCTTTGGCCCAGGTGATGATGGGAGGAGGTACGCTCTCCACCTCACATGGCAGTGTGACATCATCACCCACTTTTACCGACATCTCCAACAGCTTGCCAGAGTTATTTTGCATCTCTGTTCCACCAATGCTGCTCAGCCTGGGCTTCACTACACGTTTACAAAGACATACAGTATGCAAGTACAGCAGGGTGAGATTGGAGGATGCACCAAACTAATAAACAGGAAACAAACAAATAAAGCACACACAGAAATAATGAAAAAACAAGAATCAAAACCACAGAAATGCAGGTAAAACAGAGCAGAGCAAGTTGATCGAGCTCGTCTAACCATAGACAGTGAGCTGGAACTTTCTGGAGCTGTATCCAGCAGCATTGGTGGCTGTGCACACAAACTCGCCAGATTCTTCACCGCTTGGGGAAACAATGTAAAGACTGCCATCCTCACCCAGAGAAAAGACACTGCCACTTAGATCCAGCAACTCTCCACGCTGAGGAAAAATTTTCACACATACTGTACATATAGCAACATGAGGGTACAATGTAAGGGTGAAATGGTGAGACTAATAAATTACAGAAGACCTGCAATTTCAATGTTTTTTATGTACTGTAAATGTAAAATTTGAGAGGTCAAAAGATTAAATAAGCTCCTAATTAAATAATGCAATCAGAAAAGTTTCAAGATTTTGAAAAAAATCACTAACATTATGCTAATTGTAATAAAAAAAACATTACACTTACAAATAACATTTAAAAAGAAAAAACTAAGGCAAAACAAAGCATGATGAGCTCAAGTGTTGATTTTCTGACCAGATGCTTTTCATAAAAAGTCACTATTTTCCATCTGAATGCCATTGTGTGAGCATATGTGGTTCAAAGACAGAGAAGGAAACAGAAAGGAGACACATTACCTTAGACCAAGTGATATCTGGTTTGGGGACTCCATGTGCACGACATGGCAGAGAAATAGGCATCCCCTCAATGGTACTGAATATTTGAGGGCCATGTTGAATAGTGGGCATCACTAGAGAGAAAAACATGTTGAAACCCTTGGCTGAATATTTAGGCGGGATTTAGAAATACTGCACAGAGGGTATTTAAACTTTTTATAGGATACTGTAAAGACAACATACAATACTGCATCCTATAATAATCTTGTCTCAGACTTTCACTTGGGCTGATTTCCTTTTTGACTAATCACATTTGAAAAATGAGAGTTTTTGTCTCTCTGTTATTTCTCTGCAGAAGTGGTTTGCTCACATTGCTGGTTCTGTTTTTAATTCTCAAATGAATACAGGAATGATGAAGGCATCTGTTGTGGGGCAGAGGGAAATAAAGGCTTATTGTATACAGTCATGGAAGGAAGGAAGCAGAGGACTGGACTATGTCATAGTGGTCAACAGAAAATAAATCCTTTATAACAGGCCTGATTCTGAATTGTGGATGTTCATTTTCTTAGGCATAATTCTGCATGGTATGGATAAGTATTATTATCTTCTGTTTAAAAGGTTGATTCATTTTGGTGAAGCAGTTTGTTTAGGTGGTTCATATTACAGATTTGTTTGACTCCCTGTGTGTAGCAAAACATTTAGTATTTAAACTCAAACTGAGCCAAATACATCAGATCTGATTATACAGTACCTGCATTAAACTGATGCAGAATCACAGAAGTGTGTGCTCACACTACAGTTCAAGTTTGGGGTTAGTAAAAACCAAATTTTCAATTGAATAAAGCTGTTTTAATATATGTAAAAATGTAATTTATTTCTGTGATGGCAAAGCTGATACATCTTTTTTCCAAGATTGTCTATTAAATAGAAATTTCAAAAGAACAGCACTTTGAAATAGAAATCTTGGTAACACTTTATTTTAATGTGTCCTTGTTACACGTTACATGTACTTACTATCCCTACTCATATAGTAAGCATATGTAGTTAACTATTATTACTCAGTACTTAAATGTATAATTACACTGTAACAAGGACACCTTAAAATAAAGTGTACTGTGTAACCGAAATCTTTTGTAACAACAAAATTTAATGTCCGTACTGAATTAAAAAGAAATACTTTTGAACAGTAGCGTATTTGAGTGTTTATGTTTTTGTTTTACATCTTACCATAGACGTTTACTATGGTTGTGCGGTTACTGGATCCCACCACGTTTTCGGCCAAACAGGTGTACTGCCCCCCATCTTGCTGGGTGACCCGTTCTATATGTAGACTACCATCACGTCTCACAGTCACATATGGACTTGATGTAACCTGACAAGTGGTCACACACATGCATACATTTAAATCACATTTAATAATTGTGACTGTGTAAAATACTTAAAAATACTTAAAAAAGGCTTCAGGGCCTATGTGTTTGCACATGTGTTAACTCACTAAGCCATTGTCATGTAGCCAGTGTCTCTCAGGAAGCGGGTTTCCAGCTAGTAACACACAGGGGAGAGTGACCTGCTGGTCCTCTATCACACTGACCACTGTTGGACTCAGAGCTATCAAAGGAGACACTGCACACAAAATGCACACGTTAGGATGGTGATGTATATACAGTTTCATTGAAGCAATACAGAGATAAACACTACCGTTCAAAAGTTTGGAATCAGTAAAATTTGTTTTTTAAAGAAAATTGTACTTTTATCCAACAAGGATGCATTAAAATTGATCAAAAGTGAAAGACATTTATAAAGTTACGAAAGGTTTCTATTTTAAGTCAATTCTGTTCGTTTGAACTGCCTATTCATCAAATGTTTTTAACAATGATAATTATAAGACATCAGCATATTAGAATGATTTCTGAAGGATCATGTGACATTGAAGACTAGGGTAACAGCTGCTGCAAATTCAGATTTACAGAATAAATTACACTTTAAACTCCAAACTTTTAACAGTAGTGTATGAGAATGCTTCAATTTCTCAAAAACAGATTCAATATGGTAGCTTTAAAAAGTCCACCCATTAGATAGGCTATCCCGTACTGACAAAAACCAGCTATTCACATCAAAAATCTGAGGTGCCTCCAATGAACCTTTACCCTCAAGATGAGAAAAGAGATTTTTAAATCCCAGTCCTGATTATTTTAGATGTCATTCTCCTGATTCAATCAGACAGAGGATGGTTAAGCCTCCACTGGAAACACTGACACTGAAAACTCAGTGGACTGGCCACACCTCTGATGTTTTGCTTGTTAAATTTCCATGGATACCTTGGAGTACACATAAAAAGTGTCACTGGGGTATTAGGGCCCAGCAGAGTAGAATTATGGGACGACTGAGACACACTGCAAGACCGCATTAGCGACCTTTAGCTTCAACTTGGTGTTATGTTGTTTTTACAGGACCACAAAAACAGTCACTCCCTCACACACTGAGATACGCTTTCACTGGATCTCACACACAGTGTGTACTTCAACATGACAAAACCAACTGACCCTTGATGAGGATTTTGGGATTATACTTACTGTAGACTTTAAAGCTTTCAATGTTTATATGAGTCATAGTGTAAACTCTATGGATCAAAAATGTATTTCTTTTTGCCTTCTCTTTAAATATACACATTAGGTTATTTAACCTACTAAAGTACACAAACATGTACTCTGATAATATAGAGAGAAGAGGAAATTACATCAAACGTTTCACTTATTTAGCTAAAATCAGGCCTAATATCAGGCTAAATGATTTCAAAGTTTCTGCAAAAACCTTGAAATGAGCCGTTTTCTTAGATGCATGTTGAAGTTTCAAGCAGGCCAGTGCGGTAAGGTCTCAACTGATTGACGTCATCCTGTGGGATCAGAATGCATAGAGCAGAACTTCACAGATGCTAGAAATGGACTGTGAGCCACTTCTGGGTCTCCAGTGCTTTGATCAAAGACAAAAGTATGAAAGGATGCCTGAATTCCTTTGATTCTTTGAGGGCAAAGCTGACAGGCGCCCTTTGTATTCTTAAAGGCATGCATGCACACATGAGCTCCGATGCACACATGCAAATGCATTCATCTACAATGTAATTAAACAACCTCAAATACATAAATGTAATCTAATAACTAAAGTATACACACTGCAATGCATTATGCATGTTTTAGTGCTCACATCTGGTGCGGTATATCCCTCGCCACAGAGAATGAATTTGAGCTTACTCTGGTGCTGGCCCTCTATTTTAGCATCCTATCTCTCTTAACCAGAAACACATGTACCCCTGAGCCTAATAAATTCATATGGACTCAAACATCAAACTGAGCTTCTGAGCACCTTGCAAACTCAAGCTTATGGGCCTCAGGCCGAGAAAATGTACATGTGACTAAGATAAAGGAAGCACAAAACAATTAATATTCCACATCGGCTTCTTCCTTCAAGTGTCCTGCTGACAGATGGATCAGCATAAACATGAAACATATGCTGCAGCTATGACTGAACAGTTTTTTTCAGATGCCGTACCGAGTCCAGTAACAGTGACTTTGGCCTTGGCCTGGATTTTGCCAAAGTGGTTTCGAGCTTCACACACATAGGTGGTCTCATCCTCTACCCAGAGGTCTAAAAGGCAAAGGACAGAACTTCGTAAAATACATTGAAACACTATTTCTATCTACTTATTAATAAAAAAAGAGTAAATAATAAGAAATGCACCTAAATGCGTTAAAAGAAAAATATTTACAGTTTTAATGCCTCAAATGCTGAATTTCTCTGAAAACATCTCTTTATTCAGGCATTCATTTTAAAAATAAATAAATGCAATAAAACAGAAATATATTTACAGTTTAACATTTTTAATGCATCCAACGCTAAATTTCACTAAAATACATATTCTTTAATAAATAAATAAGCTCTTAAAAAACCCATAGCAGTTTTTGGTGATAAAAACTCAAATCTGGTGTTTTAAACAGGCCTAGAGAGAGTGAAAGTGAAAAGGAGACACTGACTGGTAATGGAAAGGTCCCCATTAGTTTTTTGAGTGACTGTACTGGAACCACGATGCTGAGAGAAGACCTGGACGTTGTCCTCTCGTCTCCAAGAGAGCTGGGGTTTTGGGTGGCCTTGTGCATGACACGACAAGGTGATGTTTGTGCCGATATCAGCAGACAGATCTGAAGGCTTTCGTGTGAACTGAGGAGCAGCTGTGGAATACAGAATAAAGAACTAAACAGTAGTTTGATTCATTTATTCATACAGTAGTGGTCTTCAATAGGCAGTTGAAAATAAAAAATAAAATATGTGTAAATCAAAAATAGAACCAAATCAACCTCAAACAAAGCTAAAAGAAACTAAAGTTCAGGTAAATGTTTCACAGTCCCTGCTACATTGAAACGCATTAAAACACTGTACATAAATAATGATTAATGGTTATGCAATTTAAACTGAGGATTTTAAAGGTAAGGGGACCCTAATTCAGATAAGGGATATATAATACAGTCTTACAGCCCACATCCAGAGTGATGTACCCCTGTGCAGAGCCGGCTGAGTTTATCGCCACACATGTATATTCTCCTGCATCTGTGTCCTGAGTCTGCTGAATGCTTAGAGTGCCGTGCTGAGGGTCCATACTTAAAACTGCAGACGGCTTCAACTGCACATCACCTGAAGATCAAACATACAGTACATTAGGGCTGATGGTGTCTATTAAAATGGAATGCCAGAAAGATGTCCAAAAGTTAAGGAGTACACTAGCTGACCTTTGTACCACAGGACGTCTGGATGTGGAACTCCTGTGACCCTGCACTCTAAAATGGTCATCTGTCCTAAACCAGTCAGCAGGTCAGAGTGAGGGACTGTCACCTGTGGAGACTCTACAGAGGGGCGAAGATCACAGGAAACTTAATTAAAGACTAGCATATAACCACAGGGTGGAACTGAATATGTCAAATGTCTCACTTATTCACAGTTGCAAGTGAGTGAGTATTTGTTGAGTAAAAACACCATCTTAACCTTTGGTTTGGGATTTATTGCTTTCATTTAGTGGTGCTATGCAATTGTTCTCTGTACTGACCGATGTAGCTGACGATGGCAGTTTGAGTGTCTGTTCCTGCAACATTACTCGCCAAGCAGCCGTATGTCCCAGCATCCTTCTGCCCCGTGTTCCTGATGACCAATGTGCCATCAGGGGTCATTCTGTGCCTGGGTAAGAAGAGTACAACAGACTACAGCAAAGGTTAACACATAAAGACCAGATTCAAAAGTAAGACTTTTGTCGAGGTTTTTTACCTGCTGGAGCCCATAATGAACATATCACTGTGTGTCCACACCACCATGGGTAAGGGGTAGCCTTTGGCTGAACACCTGATCCAAACTTCCTGACCTGTGCGGAACGTCTGGTTTCGTGGGTCAACCATCACCACCGGTGGTTCTAGCATGAAAAGATCATGATAAAAGAACACCCTAGCAGCTGCTGTGCAAATGTGCAATACTAAAGCAGTGATTCTCAACAAGCGGACCACGGACCAATGTGGGACGTCAGCAGTCTTCTCAAGATGATTTAAAATAGAACAAAACAACTAAGACATTTCTTATTTTAATTAATTTTTTGTCTTTGAAGAATCAGGATTATCACAGACTTGGAAAACCTGTATTTAACCCTATTGTAAAAGACTGATTTCTAGGTCAGGAAAAGTCATGTTAATTAATACAATTTTATGTCCATGGGCATTTTTATTATGAAAATTTAAAAATATACTTGTAAAAAATCCTTATCTTTTATGCCTATCCAATAAATCAATAAAAACAATGGAGGGCCTTATAATCAAAAAGGTTGAGAACCACTACTTAAGGCTGAGAACTTAATCTTAACTATAGAGATGTGTTTATAAAGAACAAAACTGCATCTAATGTTCACATGTGGTCTCCACAATGACCATTTAAAATTGTCCTGCTTTATACCCATGATACGATTCTGGACCCAGTCAAACACATTTCACAGCAATTCTCCTATCATTCCTCCTCCTTTTTTACAGAAACACTAAAGTGGGATCATTGGTTCCAGATTCTCTGAGCTGCTGAAGCTGAGGCATGCTCTTGATCAATTCATTATGTGCAGCCCCTGCTGAATGAGAGTGTTTTCTCACTGCTAGAGCCAATCTGATGTGTGTCTCCACTGTTTTCTGACCTCCAGTCTCTGCCTGTCCCATATTCCAGCAGAGCAGGATGTGTGACATCATGGCCAGAGACAGGAAATACACATGATAGCTCTGTTCCAAAACCTAGTAAGCTGCCTACATAGCTGCTTTCTAAGACAGCATCCTAACAAAGGGGAGACGTGACTTATAACTGATTTCAACAGAGTCTGTTAGAATGCTGCTAAGATAATGCTACAATATTGTAGCAAGCATTAAAAAAACAGAGCATCACACTTTCCACAAAAAAGCAGCACTATTCTTTTAAGCATTGATAATAATAAGAAATGTTATTTGAGCAAATCAGCATATTAGAATGATTTCTGAAGGATCATGTGACACTGAGGACTGGATTAATCAATGCTGAAAATTCAGCTTTGACATCACAGGAATAAATTACATTTTAACCCTTTAAACAGGTCTTTTGAATGGTAGTTTACATTTAATTCAATACTGAAAAGTTTTGATTAAAAGTTATGTTTATCTGTAATCAACATTTCTCTCACCTTGCCCACCGCCTTGAATTTTTTTTTTTTCTTCAACTGATCTTGACACAGTGTTCTGGGATTGTCTTCTCTATTAAGAATACATGCAACGCTGCATTAGAATAAAACGTATCTTAGGTATAATGAGATATCTTGGTAGGCAGAATAACATAGTTGTCTACCTTTTGTAACAGGATAAAATGCTGCCTCTGTATGCCGTTTCGGAACAGAGCAAGTGACTGCTTAAGTGCTTGAGTATCAGTAACATGACTAACATAACATACATAATGGTAACAGAGCCTTCCAGTTTGTCTACTGTATTTCAAATGGAAAGCTTGACTGGAATGAGTGACGTAATTTTCCTGAACCCTACTTTGTAATAATTAAAATGGACCCAAAACGAGACCTGGCAGACAAAAAGAGTCTGTTGTACTCGAGAGAGCTGCTGTGTGTTGTATGCTCAGGCGGTTAAAGCATTGCCGTAGAGAGGTCACTTTGTGTCTAGTAGTAAAGCTGTAATTATCCCAGGTCTCACTCACTAAATTGTACTCTAATAGACTTGGTCTGCCTCAAGGCTCGGTTTTAACAACGCACTGACGTTAAACCTAGCTAACACCTCCTCATCTAGGCTTCCTTGCCTGAGGCTACTCTAATTCAAATAGTTACAAATAGTTAAACAGGTTTCTGTATAGTTTGAGCAAATTGGATACCTACAGGTCTGGTATAAAGATTAAGACACACTTAAACCACACTTAATATGTACAGTATAGTGCAATTGCAGTAGATTGCAACAGTTGTTGCTATTTATTTTTGTAGTAACATTAAATGGTTTTCTAACATAAACAAAGAAATAAATAAATGCTTGCAAAAATATTAAATCTTTAATCAATTTAATCAGTTGCGGAAAAAGGAAGGTCACTGGAGGAAAAGTTTCACTAAAGTTCTAGACGTTCTTTGGTTCTCTCAACCTTCTGAACACAAAGATGTGCATCTGACAGGGACTGAGGCTGTAAACAGTGTGTGTGGACAGTGCAGGTCACAGTAATGTTGTGTAAAGGATTAGGGCAGATGACTCTGTGGACTGGACAGGCATCACTGTGTCAGCAGTCCTACTTCAAAAGGCCCATAATGACTAGTACAGCACAGGAATCCCAGCAGGTGGTGATTACACACAACACACACACACACATATACATGCACTTTGTCAGTACAACAGTGACAGCTGTTTGAAATGCCAAAGACTGACACAAAAAAATCGAAGTGGCTTAAATTTTAGCAGCAGGACCAAAATAGAGGGTAAGGGAAAAGGAAGCAGAGACTGACAGAGAAGGAATGAGAAACCCGACAGAGAGTCTTTATATTTTCTATATATAGTATATCATTTAAAATGATAAAAATGCCTTCTACTTTATTTAAATATTAATTCTTAGTTTGGTCATTTTTAGTTCATTTTTTATTATTTTAAAATGGTGTGTAAAGCATTTTTTACAATGTCTATAAAACTACTTTAATCGTAAATACAGAATCTCGAGAGAAAAACAGAAAAAAAAATACACAGATGCAGGAAAACAAACCTAAAGAGAGACAGAAATGAGACGGGGCAGAACCAGAGACAGAATTAAAGTGGGACGCAGGGAAAACACGTTCCTCAGGTCTTGAGAAAGAATGTTGTGGAAAACTAAGAGACTCATCACTCAAAAATGAGGTAAAATTGTACAGTTAATGTCACTCCCGCTCTCCTGCTAATAAAACTCAAGCCTGGCCCTGCTGGGGCCCTCAGGGTCTTGACACATTTCATCATCATCAAGGACAATCTCAAGTCACATCTATCCATCAATATTACCTCCAAACTCTATATTTTCAAATCAAAACAGCTTTTTCTAATTCATTACAACAGAGCATGACTAATAAAAAATTGCCTCAGTATGAGAAACAACAGACACGTCTTGATCCTGTAAGCGATATGCAACACAAAACATCAGTGAGGACAAGTACTTCATGACCTCTTAGTAGATCAACTGAAAAGTATTTTTTCATGTATATGTTTGGTTGGGTGTTATAAGATGCTTCCTTAGAAAACTACAAGACATACAGTACAGCAGTCGAATGAAAAAAAAGGCAAGGTCTAAAGACACGTTTTAAAATGCAGTATAATGTGAGATGCTACAAAAGATGTGAGATGTGAGTGCAATGGTCAAACACGTCCATCTAGTGTATGTTTATTTAGAAAAACAACCGAAGAGCAGCACAGTGCAATGCAAAAACATGTTTTGCATGAACGATCCATTACACCTCAGTTCTGTTCTGTTCTATTACAAAAGCCATTTCTCTTTTCATTTGTGATCTCATTTGTAATTTTTCTTTCGCACGAAAGGCTATTTTCCCAAATGAGAGAAAGCAAAGTGATTTGCCAGGGTTGTGTACTGTCGAAGGAAGTCTTCTTAATTCAGTGTAAGAGAGCCTGTTTCAATGGAAACTACAGGATCGCAAACAGTGAGCAAGCCTGGCATAAATCACTTTCACAAGTGCTATAAAATATTACAGTGAAATATTACAGCAAGGCTGCAGTGAAAACAGATCTTGTGCTAGAGAGAAGCAGGAGAGTGAGCTGCCAAGAGCCCTGTGGCATTGCTTTTTCTATGCATTTATTAAAGTCCCCATGAAATCAAAATTAAAGTTTTTTGGCTATTAGTACGAATTTGTTAGCCTTAAATTTGCATTTAAATTCGCATTTAATTAACATTCTATATTTGCATTTAGAAGATATAAGCATTAAAAACTAACAGTCTCTCACTTCCGCCAAAATGGATCAACAATTTTGATGACATCACCCTGCACTTCAGCTTCTCCTCAAACTTTCTGTCCAATCAAATGCTCTTCCTGTTGCAGTTGAAATTACGTCAATATATGGAATAATACTGCGTGTTTCAAAGCACTTGAGTGTACCTTTAAAAGTCCAAAGAGCTCTTAGCAGTTTAAACACACCTAGTGGACAACGAAGTGCACTATATAGGGTATAGGGAACGACTCAGACAGTGTAAATGTGCTTTCCTTTGGGGCAAAATAAGTCTGGTTACGCGCTGTGTCACGCTAACTGCCGCAGCGGTCTGCTCCGGTCCAAAGACACACTAACACGGAGTGGATCATATGCACGAGTTGGCGCAGACCACAAAACCTATCGAACCCATTTGAATTCTACACAGAATGCTATATTTTATAGCGAAATAGGTGAGATTGTGGCTGTTAAATGCAGCTTTACCAAGCTTAGTGGCTTTGGTCCAAGCTGTGAAATAAACGAAACGCTACTGGCTATTTTAAAAAGGGGCGGGGCTGCTTGACATGTCCGCCCTGTCTTCCTGTTGCAGTTGAAATTACGTCAACATATGGAATAATACTGCGTGTTTCAAAGCACTTGAGTGTACCTTTAAAAGTCCAAAGAGCTCTTAGCAGTTTAAACACACCTAGTGGACAACGAATGCGACTGTTTATTAAAACCAGGACCTGTTGACATTTGGGTTAACAACTGGAATTATTAAAAAGAGTAAAATGTTCATTATAAAATTGCATTTGCAGAATGAATCCATAAGAAGTAAGCTGTTCTTAAGCCTAGCAAATGTTTTATCACCTAATTAATATTCATGAGTCAAACTGGTATATGCCCCTCCCATTTTCATTCTTCCTATACACTTAGGCCTTAAATGTGGTGAAACCATTGTAATCAGTCTTTTGTGACTTAACAATGCTAAAAATCACACAGATACACTTACCTTGCACATTGAGGTACACACGAGAAGCAGAGACTCCACCCTCATTGGCTGCGATGCAGGTGTACCAGCCGACATCATCAGGAGTGACTCGCTGGATTTCCAAGGATAGGTTGGTGGTGACACGCATCCGACGGTCCAATCTGGCATCCACATCCCCTCGCTGCCAAGTCAGGTTAAAGTGCACCGAACTGGCAACTAGACACGTCAGAATGACATTTGCACCGGGAGACGCTGTTGCATTGGAGGGCACCGTGATAGCTGGAGGAGGCTCTGCACAAATACACAGACACAAATAATTCAAGAAAGTGTGATTATAAATCTATTTATCCCAGAGCAACAGAATTCAATAGTCTAATTGGAATCTGTTCACCTTCACTAATGGTTTTTTGGTCTATGAGTTCTCATAAGGTCTTTGGATGTCTGTGAACTCTACAGATCTTAAAGTCTGTGCTATGAGTCTGAAATACAAAGGGAAACGGGGAGGGTGTTGACAGATGTGCGGATTAGGGCATAAGTGGGGAATTTATACAGGAAGACACATAAATTTCATAAGGGAGGTTTTTCCTGTCACTCCTGCTAATCATGTCACTGGCCTGACGACAGCACAGTCGGGGAAACAGCTCAGAAAATGGGACAGGGATAAACCTTTGGTCAACAATGAACCTATATGTGAAATGTGACTTCTAGGTGACCATTCCAGGTGAATGCGATCTTAATCCCAGACTCTAAAGTATCCCTGGGTGTCTTTAAGGCTGTATCTCACCATAAAGCCAAGACAGCAGAGAGGAGCCGGAAGACAGGAAGTGAAGCTATTTGTCCAAGAAGTTTGTGTAAGCAAGGTCTTGGACAGTGTGGTGTCTGGTTTCCAAAACCACAATTCCATGAGGATACAGTCCTGTTTGTTGTTGCAGTCCTTGTGCAACACAAAACCAAACATTGAAATATTTCTCCCTTATTGCTGCCTTCGGTCATATTTTTCCATCCAATTTGTCTGTTTAGATCAATGCAAAAAAAACAAAAAAACACCAGACAGACTGAATAAAAATGCAAATTCACTCTCTAACAGAAGGTGGCGCTTATGGAAAAGCAGAAATACCCCATTTACCCCAATACACAAAGCACTTCGCAAATTTCTGTTTCTGTTGCCTGCTTGTCACAGAGAATAAAGGAAGACAAACAGTATTGACATGCTTTCAAATAGCCATTGAGATTGTTGTATTTGCTAAGATGTTTATCAAACAACACCAAATTACAAGACTAGTTCACTGTCACTTAGCAAAATAGACAGTAAACTCTAGACTGTTCTTGAGTGCCACCAAGTCGTAGTTATGCAAGAGAAGCAGCTCTGGGCATATGACCAAAAGCGGTGTTATTGGTTGGCCAGTTTTCTTTGCAGTGTGATGGAAAAGAGATTAGAACTCTTGTACATACAAAAAAAAAAAAAAAAAATCACTGCATTAACAGTTTGCAAATGTTTTTGCTAGTTTGAACTGCCATTCATTCAAATTAAAATTAAAATTTTTTGCTCTGAATAATCATCTTGGTGTGAACAGCCCTTAACAGTTGCATTTGTCTGCGTCTATGATGCTCAAAAACACTATGTAGAGTAGACAGCACATTAGATTTTGAGACACTGCATCAAATTAATGTAACTTGAATTTATACAAGTTCGACTTAAATTTATTAATTAGTTTATATTAAATTATATTAGTTTACTATTAATATTACGTTGAAATAACATGTATCCAATTTGATTATACTTAAAATTTAATGCATCAGCTGAACTTGAGTTTTTGAGTTGAAAGAGGTTGACATTTTTTAGTGTATTAATCCTCTACTGCTGTAATTCAAATAACTAAACATGTTTAAGCTGAACTGTGACATTTTTGTGCCATTAGTATCACCAAACTGAACTGCAAAAAAATAATAACGATCATTTCCTGAACTTAAAACCACACACATTCACACACATGAGGTTATTCATGAGCAACACATGGCTGTTACACAGAGCATGAAATAAAACCAAAGACTATAATGGGCCATTTCATCTGAGGAATCCAGTGCTTTCTCCACTTTGGGTGAAATCGGGGCAGACTTTTGGACCGATGCTTATATCAGAGGCGATCACACTGGGATTCTGGCTGGGTAGATTGAACTCACACACATGTAAATGGACTCACAAGAAAATATAAAAGAGACATTCTGAGCATGTCAGATGTGGGACATCTCAAAATTTTGCCTTATATGTATTCCTCATATGTTATCTATTATGCACCATTGTATAAGGCTGAAATGCCTGACCGTTCAGTCATGCACAGGCAGCATATGCCTCAGTGCTCTTCTAATGGTGGGCATCTCTATGAGTCTTTGCAAGCTTTGAATGAGAACTCATTCACGTCAACTTCGTTATAGTGCATATTTCATCATGTCTGCTAATGTTACTGATAATAACAGGCTATAATGTAGTAGAAAATGAAAGGTGAGATTCTAACCAGAAACATCAAGGAAGGTTTGAGCCCGTCCTGTTCCAGCACTGCTGATGGCGATGCACTCATAAAAGCCCTCGTCCTTCAGGGATACCTGAGGGATTCCCCATGATGCATTAGCAGACTCCCTAAAAAGAATTAAATGATTAGGCATTGGGTCCTTGAGCACAGGATTAAAAGAGCCTGCTAAGATATAGTAACTAAGTAACTATAGTTCACTGGGACTTCAACACTATAATTTGAAGGCCTTTTTCTACACTTACGTAGACTTTTTTCTGCTTATAATGTTAGTCAAGGTTTCTTCCTATTAAAAAACAGCAGCAATTTAGTTTTATTTGAAAAGTTCAGTTTAAAATAGTTTTACACAGAATTCAGTAAACTAACGTTCAAAAGTTTAAGGTCAGTATAATTTTTTTTAGATTAATACTTTTATTCAGCAAAGATACAATTAACCAAAAGTGACAGCAAAGGCATTTATAATATTACAAAAGATTTCTATTTCAAATAAATGATGTTCTTTTGAATGTTCTGTTCGTCAAAGAATGGATCTGAAGGATTGTGTGATACTGAAGACTGGAGCAATGTCTGCTGAAAAGTCATCTTTGCCATTACAAGGATACAATACATCTTAAAATACATTAAAATAGAAATTTGTTATTTTAAACTGTAATAATATTTCACAATATTACAGTTTTTGCTGTTTTTTTTAATGCTTAAATTTTTTTTTTTCACAAAAAGAGACTTTTTTCAAAAACAAAAAAAATACCGACCCCAAACTTTGGAATGATAGTGTATGTCACAACATGTCAGCTATAGTCCCATTAATTAGCACTACCTGAAGAGTTGGTCCACACCCAGGCGTAGTCCCTCCCTGGTGAAATGCAAGGTATAGGGGATCAGGCTATCCACAAAGCACGTAATACTCCCCTTCTGCAGGTAGTAACCAGGGGTACGAGTGGGCATGCTTACTTTGGGTGCTTCTAAAAAATAAGAACAAAAAACACTAGTAACACAAACAGTCAAATACAAAGAAAAACACACCTATATGATACTTAGTTGGACTATTCTGTGGCTTTTTTCTATTTACACTAATCAGACCTGGCACAATGCTGGAGTAGGAGACACTAGACACTCTTTGGAAGACAAAGCCATCACGATCATAGCCAGTAACTCGCAGGAAGAAAGCCTCTTTGGGTGGAACAAACTCAGTGATATTCCAAATGCCATAAGGGCGTCGGTCAGGGAAGTAGCGGATGGGCAGCGTCTTCATTACATCACCAGTGATGCTCAAGAGTTCCAGACGATCAGCACGGGCAGGAGAGGAGAGACCAGTCGTGTTCAGCAGGATAAAGGTGGGGATTCCTGTGTGTGTGTGTGTTTGTGGGAAAGAGCATAGAGGTGAGAAAGGTTAACCAAAACACGTTTAAAATGCTCAAGTACACAGCCACTATGTTGACCTCATAAATTTGACCGTGTGTGTGGTCCAGACAGAAACACAAGTTTGGCTTTTTTTGTTTTGTCTAAGATTTCTTTTTTTTTTTTCAAGAAATTAATGCTTTTATTCAGCAAGGACACATTTTTTAGATTTTAAGAGGGACACAGAAGATTTTTATTTTAAATAGATGCTGTTTTTGAACTTTATATTAATCAAAGAATCACAGTTTCCACAAAAAATATTAAGCAGAACAACTGGTTTCAACATTGACAATAATAAGAAATGTTTCTTAAACACTAAATCAACATATTACAATGTTTTCTGAAGGATCACGTGACACTGAAGACTGGAGTAGTGTCTACTAAACATTCAGCTTTGAAATCACAGGAATAAATTACATTTTTAAAATAATTAAATTATTTTAAATTGTAATAATATAACTGTTTTAACTGCATTATGTTACTTCTATGTCTTCAATCTCCTTGAACACTAACTCACCTTGGACTGGCCTGCTGGATGTCATTTTAAAGTCCAGCGTTTGCCTTCGGGAAAAGCCTGCTCGGAAATCGATGGTGCTGAGGCCTGATATACGAACTGAGTGCCTGCCCTCACTGGACGTCTGAGGTTAAATTGACAACAACACAAATAAGTAAACAAATAGAAAGTTATTTGTAATTGTTAAGATAACAGCATTCAATTGTAATGACATAACTTGTTTTTCATAGAAAGATGCAAGGAAGAAGCACAACAAAACTAATTTATGATGACAGTCGGCTCAAGATCCACAGATACAGCACGCTTGAAATTCTCGAACATTAAGAATGACTCGCTTTCTTTCTTCGCTTTTGACAGATGGAACAGTCCGAGTCATTTAAATATGATCCCTGCTGTTCTACGCTGCCCTTTATGACTGTTTTGTTGCTGAGGGTCTGGCATACGATTGATGTTGTCTGCAGCTCAGTGCTCCAGGGCGAGCCATGGCAACCCATCCTCTGCTTGCATTCTTTTGAAATTACAACCATCCTATAGAATTACCATGAGCCATGAAGCACTGCATGATATGACGCCAAGAATGATGAGGAGAAGATCCTGAAGGATTCCTCTGAGAGATGTGGAGGAGAGAGAAGACACTGGAAATAGAGGTAAAGGGGCATTCAAGAGATTCAAAGGAAAGGCGTTCGCAGAGCAATTTACAGAAGATTAAGATTAGATTATATCCATTCATCCTGAGGTTTTAAAGCCCGTCTTGAATTAGCCCTGCCAAGCAAAATTCAGGCCAAACATTCACTAATCCAACCTAAAACAACCCAGAGGCAGAAAACCCAGTCAGACGCCATCATAACGTGGGAACACTCAGAGATTGTGGTCACAATCTGCATGTTTTCTGACAAACACTGACGTTATTTAAACACATTAATTAAAGTTGTACTGGGGAAAATAAATACAAGGAACTTTTTTCTATCTTAGTTCATGTTCTTGTAAGAGATTGGCCGTAGAAGCATTTATGTTTATGAATCCACTGAGGGTCATGAGAGCATTAAAACTGATTCTGTTAATGATACAAAAGATTTAATAAAGACAAACTTGGAGAAGATATGGAAAATGGAGCATAAGGGGACTAAAGGTACCTTGGCCATTGTTTTCTATGACATGCAACAGAACAATTTAAATAGCCAAAGCATAAATAAACTTCATACTCATGTGAAAAGTACATATCCTACTCTGAACATTGCAATGCACTGCTATCAAACAATAACTAACAAATAATTAGGCAGCACAACATTCAACATTGATAATAAATGTTTCTAGAGCACCGAATCAGCTTATTAGAATGATTTCTAAAGGATCATGTGACACTAAAGACTGGACTAATGACCGCTAATAATTCAGCTTCGCCATCACAGGAATAAATTACATTTGATAATATATTAATATAAAAAAACAGTACATTTAATTTTTAACAATATTTCACAATATTACAGTTTTTTCTGTATTTTTTATTAAATAAATGCAGCCTTGGTGAGGGTAAGAGACATTTGAACAGTGGCGTAAATTATATAAATTTTTACACTCAATTCTGTCTGAGCATTTCTGAAATAAACCTAATTGTCATGGGATAGATAATAGTTTCCCTAGTAAAAAAGTAATATATTTAAAATGCATTTATTTCATATTAAGTATAGTTCAAATCTATTAAAATATTTACTGACATATTGCTCAGTAAATAAATGTATTTCAAATACATTTTAGTATATTTATTTTTCACTAGGATAGGGTTAACATGACTAATGATTAGTGAAGGGAGGAAGGAGAAGGAGCTTGGGCGAAAGAAGGAAATAAACTGACAGATATAGGGTGGATTCTGCACGTATCTTGCCAGACGACAATCTCACCCCTCTCTTCAGTGCAAAAGCAAATGGAGGATGACATGTTCTCTCTTTATATTTCTCTGCACATAAATCATCAAACTCTCCAAACTCAAAGAACAGCCATACAGCTGATTGAGCAGCCTCTGAAAGGTATTCCTCTGTGTACACGAGCTACAGGACACACAAATCAATCAGGGCAAAAATGTTGTCCTTTTCTTTAACTGGACCTTTGGGACTTTGTGTACCCTAAAGCAACCCACTACACAGCGGGGTAATCAAAGTCCCAAACCTCAGATTCCACGACATGAGCGGAGCAATTACATAAATGACTTCACCACACAACCTTGGACTTGAGTACCTATCCATCACTCTGTGATCTGTCCTTATTCTAAGGAGATAAAACAGACTAAAAGCAATAACTTTACCTTTCTGGAAAGTCACCAGTTACAGTTAAATCATCAACACTGACACAAAAGACCTGTCAAATGTGTATGTGCATCTTGGTCTACGATAAACTAGTCCATCACCTTTATGGTCCACATTCCTGGCGCTGGGTCTTTGAGGTTGACGACTTTGGCAGAGTTAGGGATGTGAAGGAGCTCAGACAGACCCTCCTTAATCCCAATAAGTTTTCCTAGAAGCATAAGAAGTACATCCTTCAGTTCTACATCAATCTACACTATGTGTTGGCTCTGGGATACTGTAATCTAATAATGTTTTCCTTACCCTTAGAATTTCGAATCTCAATATTGGTGCAGGGCCGCTTAAGGCAACAGTCACTTCCTTCAGGCTAGGGTCAAAGGGGATCTGCCAGGTGTTTGAAAGCCCATTTTGATGATCAGTCGAGAGCAAGTGAACCTTAGAGGACTGCACTGCCTCCTCTACCCATTTCAACACCTGCAGTGAAAAGATAAAAAAAAAAATGAGAAAAAGCCCATCAAAAAAGCCCATCAAAATGACTGATGGATATATAAAGTGTATATATAAATATATATATATATATATATATATATATATATTCAAGATTATCAAGAATAACAAAAGGTTAAGCTAAGAGAAACTGAACAAACTTATAGCAAAGGGCTAGAAATATAAAAAGGGAAGAGGAAGAGATTTAAAAATGACTGCACATTTTGAGAAGCTGTGCTTTGACGGACATTTGAAATTATAACCTCAAATAAAAACTCTTTTTTTGTCTTCTCAAATATTTCAGTTTGCGTTTGATTCTAACATCAAAATTCTGAGGCAGCAGCAACTTGACCGCACATGAAGATTGATAGGAATTTCTTGGAACATCTAAAAAGAGCAAACTCTTCTAAATCCTTGGTTTTTAGAGAGCTATAAAACAGAATCCTGGACTTAAGTCCATGTTACCATGCTCAAATAAAGTAAAGCCTTCAACCGAGAGCATACTGCATCACTGCACCTCAAGCATTTCCATCATCTTTTCCAATCTTTCTATTAATTTGCTCACTCTGTCATCATACATGGGGTGATGTAGTCTAGTCGATAAAAATCTGGGCTGGTAACCAAGCTAGGATATGAAGACATTTCATTATTATTCCTTAGACATACAGTATATAACAGCAACGGTGTGTTACTGTCTGAAACATAAAGAAACAGAAAAAATTGAAATTCTTTGGGTAGGGCAAACAAGTAGCCCTAAATAGCCTTACCTCATTGACTTGTTTCTTGTCCAGATGAAAGACTTGTCCTGAGCTGGTCGAGGCAATCTCCTCATACACCTTATAGCCGATATGCGATCGATCATCACAGTCACCAGTCAACATAAAAACCACCTGCCAACACACAGAGTCACTGATCATTAGAAGTAATCTGGTACACGATTCTTAATGTCCAGATAAACTTACATCATATAAATTAATTCACATACTAAATGCTTTTATCCAAAGTGACTTACAAATAAAGAAAGCAGTGCAGCAATAAAACAATGTTCATGCTAGCACTGTATGTAAGGTGTCGTTTACATGTCGAAACTTTCGTTAATGGTACTAAATTTTAGCTTGAATGATTTAATTACCTGTGACTGTTTCTGCTGAATGAGCTGAAGAACGTCATGGGTCAACTTGTAGTCTTTTGATCGGGCATCTGTAAACACATAAATGTAGGATCCTGGTAGGGAGATTTCAAGGGCAATCTTGATGGCTCCAATGCTCATCTCTGGACAATCTCCTCCTCCCTGAAAAAAACAACAACATTATTTGTCATTAATTCAATGTTCATTATGTGATGAACACACAGAGAGCTGGCTATTGCTTTATTTCTTATCTCTAATGGTAGGAGACGCAATGCTTTTATCTTTTGTTTTATCTAAATTAAAAAAAACTGTAAAAATTTTATTTTATTAACTGTTTTAAAATGTAATTTTTTTACTGTGATGGCAAAACTGAATTTTCAGCATCATTACTCCAGTCTTCGGTGTCACATGATCTTTCAGATATCCTTCTAATATGCTGATTTGGTGCTCAAGAAACATTTCTTATTATGATTACAATTGATATTACAATTGTCAATGCTGAAAACAGTTGTGCTGCTTCTTTTTGTGGAAACCATGATATTTTAATCAGGATTCTTTGATGAATAGAAATTTATATGAAATAAAAATGATGGCATTATAAATGTCTTTACTTTTTTTTCCTGCCACTCTTTACATTCATACATTTTGGCAGATACTTTCATCCAAAGCAACTTACATTACAATCAAGGTATATATTTTGTCAGTTTAAATTTTTGTCGTTCCCTGGGGATTGAACCCAAGACCTTGATGTTGCTAGCACCATGTTCACCTGTTTTAGCAACAGCATTTCCTCTTACCCCTGGCTTGCTCACTGTAATTGCTCACGGTCTATTTTTCTTTGCCATTTATCTTCTTTATTTATCTCCTCTTTTCAATCCATCTGCTTTGGAACTTTGGAATAAAAAATGCTACACAAATAAATCAAGATATTGAAATAAATATGAACACAACTGTCAATGTGTTTTGTCAATGGAACATCCAGATTCCTCAAAGGCAGATATTTATCTTAATTGCACAAAGCTGGAAAGGGCAACGAGCTGGTCAGTAGATTTGGCCTAATCATGAAAGTAGAAATGTACAGCATGCTGTAAAGCTTGCCATGGGAGTCAGTCATGCCTGCAACTGATGTTGACCTTGGAATGAAACACGAAGCACAAACTTGGACCCAAATGGATGACTTCCAAGAGTTCTGTTAGATATGTGCCTTTCTTTAAACTGACACGGATAAAAGTAAACCGTTTTCTAATGTTTGTGTACATCAGTGTATCTGTGATATAGGTATGTCTGTCTCTTCTCACATGGAGGGCAAAAAGTCTTGTCTTCATTATGTGTTCCAGGGGGCACGTGTCTGAATGAAACATCTGGAAGCAAGTGATCTTTGCTTCTCTGTTCTTTACACAAACACACACATACAACAGTGAATAGCAAACCCAAGATTGTAGGAAAGGTTAGGAATGTACTCAGAATGTACTCTTCTAGTTCATTTACAGTGGCAGGTTGTTCTCTGAAAACTGGAAAAGACATTACCAGCAAACGGTGATTTGAATAATTTATCCCTTTCAAGTCAAACACACACTTACAATGAACTCCAAACAAACTAGACCAAATCCTGCTCTGCTTGAACTTCTGCCTCTGAGACAAAAAAAAAAAACATTTTTGTGCCAATACAGAATTGCACTTAATCAGTGTGTCTGCATTTCCCCTGCTTTGGCCCAAACAGCTGGGACAGATGCTGAGAGTGAGAAACACACAGAGGACATTTCATTCTGAAGATGCCGGTTTCTTAATGAGGTGTCAAATTGAAACTGTTAACATAGTAAATCATCACCGCTGAAAATAATCTGTCATTTGCCAGATTTGCAACAAATACAATTTTTTTTATACATTTTGATCTCCAAGACTCTCAAATATCTGCTTTTTTATTTCAGTAGACCATTTCTGAAATAAAAAGCATCATTGATTATATATATATATATATATGTATATATATAAATTACTATTTCACTCACTGTTACTTACTGTTGAAAATTATTGCATTAAAGACATTTAACATTAATTCATTTAGTAATTAATATTAATTCATATCAATGTTAACATTTACAGTCCTAAAAATACATTGCTAAAATGTTTCTTCCCCCCTCAAATTTTCTGTGGATGTTGGACCCCTACTCTAGATCACCTGGATACCCAAAGTGAATTGCTTTCAAATCACAAAGGTGCTCATTCAAATCATCATACCTGCCAGATATACTGTGATACAAGCCAAAGATGCTATCCCATTGGTGCAAAGACTCTTTTTTCAAAGGAAATGTATAACTTTTGAACAATTCAGCAGAGTGTAGTGTTCTCTGGCTGTTAAGAGACTGAATATGGATTCACATAGACCTGTGATCAAATATGTCAACAAACCCAATGTGAAGCACATGAGCTCACCTGGACGTAAAGCTCCCGCAGCTCATCCTGGAACTTTTTTGGATCTGTTGTTATTGTAATGGGTCCAATTTCTGCAGAAAAATAAAAATGTCGTTAGCTGTTGGAATACGGTCAAATGACCTCGTAGATCGAAAGATTAGAATGAGTTTTGTTTTGTCCACTCAGATGTCAAATATTTATGCTGGCAGCCAGTGGCGGATGTCTAGGATCAAGGGTCACAGTTGAACTAGGGTGATGGGGAGCTTCCTGTTTAGTGCCAGTAGGTTTTCTGAGCCCTATAAGGCAAAAAGTCAGAGATTTTTTGGATTTTTTTCCATTTGAACCTTACATTGAGTGTAGAATAAGGTACAGAGACACCATATTTAAAGTACCTTTTAATAGTTTAAAAATCAGACACAGCAATATTAGGAGTTAAATCTTAACTTGTTTAATTGTGCAGCCCAAGTACTGCATTAATTAGCATAGCATGCTCTGGTAAGTAAACCTGCTGGGTCTAACCGGCAGTGGCTCTGTTCTAAAAAAAAAACAGCCTGTTCTCATTATGTTCCCATCAGCTGTTCTCCTTCATAATAGGAAAGACCTTATAACTCAGGTATGCTCTTCTGTCAGCGGCGGGAGAGTCTGGTGTGAGGTCATTGTGCTGCGGTTGCCTGTGTCAGTGTGCGCAGCCAATGACATCATGTGCCGTTTCTGAAGCCATGTTGTCTCTGCTTTCCAGCTTTCTTTCTTTGTTCAAGATTTGATGAGCTGTAAAACTGTTAAACATGTTCTTTCTTTCCAAGGAAGCATACAAGATAACTATAGTAGTGCCAAGCTGACACAACTCACACACTCCATTCATACACACTGCAATCAGATACAGATTTAGTAAAAATAAAATAGTCACATTATCATGATTATTTTGTTAATAGCAGGGAGGACTTTAAACAACTAGCCTATAAAAGGTAAGCTTTTCCCAAACTACTAAGCAAATACATCCTCTTTGAACCCATTCAAAAGCATTTTACGTTGAAGAAGTCAGGAAGTACAGTAACGTCCAAAACCTACAAATTTCTTGACACCATCAATTATAGGGGCTGCGCAAGAAAGACTCTGAGAGAGTCCTTTTGATGCATTCCCCATATCTAAAGTGTCTCTAAAGTGTATTTTGTTTTTGCATATATTACCATCTTCAGAAAATAAAAATTTATAACTGATTTTCTATGGTTTGCTTTCAGTTTATGTGAACAAAGAAAAACTTTATGGTCTAACGTAACTTCTTGAAAACACTGTATAAACAAATGCTTGCAGAGCTCTAAAATCTCCCTCAAGAGAGATAGATATTTTGGCACTTTAGAAAACCCTTGAAGTGCAGAAAAAGAACATTTAGGTGATCAAAGCTGTGTTCAGCAGGATAATAATTTTGAATGCTCTACATGCTGAACTGGCTTTCAAGTGAATGCTTTCATGAATGGAAAAGTTTACAAAGTCCTGGGACATTTCTCTCGATTAAGGGGTTTTATCCTAGAACCCTGGATGCTGGTCTTCTTTACCTCTCCTTTGACCTAAAAGCGGCATCACAGTTAAGGGAAGCTGGGGCAAAGAGCACATGGAAACATTAAAAAATTGAGGAAATGGTGAAGTGCTGCGAGGGCTCTTAAATGCCATTTGCATTAGAACTACTTTGAAAAGGAGAAAAAAAATAATGACAATCAATTTGGAAGACATTTAGGAGAAAGACAGACAACAAATGATGAATTTATTTTTATGGTGAATAAAAGTGCATAAAAACCTTATGGAAGAAAATTAATTATAATAAAAAGGGGAAGCAAGGGATTTATTTGAGCTATTTAATTTTAGGTCAGCTTAGATCATTGAAGGAAACAGTCACAGAGTTTTCTCATGAACATAGACATATGCTTGCAGTCAGCACTGAATAATGACGACAGATCCTTTAAAACACTTTAAGTTTTTGAAACCATTCAAGGGGTCATACTATGATGATTTTTTCCATGATCATTTGAGGAAAAATGTTACTCTACTATGAAAACATTGTAAGCTCCAGAGGTTTCAATTTTAGAATTTCCTTTTCAATGAATAAACAGCATTTATTGAAACTAACATAAAATGGCTCTGCAACTTTCTGACCTTTTTACATTTGAACATCTGAAAAGAAAGACTACGTTTTAAGAACAGAGGTTATTAAACTAACACTCCTAGAAATGCTATCTCTATGCCCCCTGCCATCAATTATTATTATTAAAAGCTCATTTTCAAAAATAAGTAGTTCTCTTCACTAAAGGCCAAATTACTTCTGCTCGTCTGTCTCAATGAAGAATTAAGGAACAATCTTAAAAAGAGATGGATGGAGCCTGGGAAACCACTATGGAAGTTAAGTTAATAACCCTCCACCACATCTCTCCTGCCAAAGACCAAAGAGTTTATATAGATGTGGAAGCAATCATATTGGACATTTGTTTTCATCCCTTTTATTCCAGCAATCAGGAGGTTCTGAATCAAACTCACTATGTACTATGCAAATAAGTGATAAAGAGCATCAGATGCTGTTTACGCTCCAGGGATAAACATGTTGTATTTATTACAGGATGCTGACCACAATAGTAGATAGTAGAAAAGACTTTTATGAGATCACCCTCTTTTTTTCAATATGTTTTAAATGGTCATATAGAAATCTTTAAGTAGAAATCACAATCAGTTCTTCCTCCTTCATGTGTCTTTCTGCTGGTAGATCCAAGATGGACATTTGATGACCATGTTTATAAAATAGTAGGTACAGCAATAAAGTCCAAGAATAACTACATAACATAATGAATACACCAAATTACTAACATAATTAACATCATGAACTATTAAACATGTGGAAGAAATAACAGCAATAAAATTTATTAAAACATCCGCTGACAGCAAATATGTTGCACATACTCCTCTAGGAACATAAATATTTCACTGATGCAGGATAATCATTTCAATTACTTCAGCATCTTGCCAGGAAACTACCAAAACAGTAAGCCTTTGTAAGAAAGGAAGAAAAAAAAAGATGACTGATGAAAAAGAACAGTTCAATGAGGCAGAACTACCTCAACTTCACCACAACCAGTGTTCAGGACAGAATCTCCACACTCGCTATGCCATAAAGGTGACAGAGAATCATGGAGTGAGATGAAAAGAAAAGCAGAATGTGTCCCAGACAAGATGAGGAAAAAACTTGCTATTACAGTATATTAAGTGGTGCATTCCATACCATTTATCAAGCAACAATGCAACTTGTCACATTAATGCAGAATATAACTGATGTGTGGTCATTTGTGCTCATACAGTTTTTCATTTATTTACCCTCAAATGTGGCTTACCAATCAGAATTTAAAGTCAGAACTATCAATTTTATATTATTATTATAATATTACTGTTTTGATTCAACTGCTTTTAATTATCCAAAAATATATATATTAGGGTGTTTTCACACCTGGCCCATTGTTTCGGAACCTGGCACGTTTCCCCCCTTAGCTCGGTTCGTTTGGGCATATGTGAACACGGCAATCGCGCTCAGATCCGCATCAAAACAATCGGTCCGAGATCGCCTGAACGAGGTGGTCTTGGCTCGATTGAAAACAAACTCTGGAGCGGTTCGGTTGTAGTGAGAAAGCAATCCAATCCAACGGACCAATGAACCAGGCTATATCACACTGTATAATGGGTAATTACATAAGTTCCGTGAAAAGCAGTGGGTGTGCACGTTTTCGCCATTCAAAATCAAAGCGCGCCGTCTTAATGCTCTTTGTATAGATGCATTTTAACAATGATTTGCCGACGAATCCTGGACTCCTGCTCAAAATGATAAATTAATAAATATATTGACAGCTACAAAAAAACAAAAAAAAACAAAACAAAAAAACAACAACAAGCCCTCAAAGCTGTTGTCGTTCCATCCTGACACGTGTGTGTGTGTGTGTGTGTGTGTGTGTGTGTGTGAGAGAAAGAGAGAGTTTGTTTGCTTTTCTTTCCAAATGAATCAATTGTCATTCCAGCTCCGTGGAACTTCGACCAATGAGAGGACAGTTTACTCGCACGTGACTTGTATTAACAATTTTGGTCCGTTTAGTAACTCTGCTGTGTGAAAGCGAACCACACCAATAATAAAAAGCAACATTGTAATAATTTTAATCCCTGTTTCGGAACAAAGCAATCAATTTACAGGTGTGAAAGCACCCTTAGTGTATGTTTGGAGTGGATTAATATATCTATCTGGTATGAAACCAGCTGTAAATCTTCTAGGATGCTTGACCACAAAACCAACAATGTGCCAAAGTATGTCGGAAAAGTAAGAAAGAACATTGCTGGGTTTTACAATGCATTTTGTGTGTGTGTGTGTGTGTGTGTGTTGTGGACTGTTAATATAGATGTGTTCATGAATGTTTATTGGGTTTGAATGTGAATGTAATGCTTCACTATAAATGAAAACTGTTCAGACAAAAAAAAAAAACATTTTTTCGCTTTCACAGAAGAGCATCCTTCCAAGTGTATGTTAATGACAAGTTTGCTCATTTCATCAGATGGCAAGGGGTTTAAAGCCAATCTGTTTCTAATTTAGGTCAGTAGCATGATTGGTTTGGCCTTGGGTATATTTCATTGGCTAAGTGAGACTCAGGGTTTCCAGTAGAAGTGGAGGAGTGTCCAAGTTTGACTGACACCATCGAATGGCTGTTGATGTAACAGCACCCCCATAAAACAGTCGAAACGGGTCAAAGTTTTTCCCTCAGTATGTGACTACCACCAGCACAACAAAAAACTTAAAATAATCAGAACTGAAGGGCATACAAAACTTAAATGGTTTGAACTGAATATAAAATAAATCTTATGGAAGCTATTATTCCCCCCAGAGAGACTTGTAATCAGTCATCATCCAACTATAATGGGGGTAGTGTTTCTTGAGCACTAAATCAGCTTATTAGAATGATTTCTGAAGGATCAAGTGACACTGAAGCCTGGAGTAATGGCTGCTGAAAATTCAGCTTTGCCATCACAGGAATAAATTACTTTAAAAAAAAGGAGTAATACAATTTAATTTGTAATAATATTCCACAATATCACTGTTTCACTGCATTTTTAATGAAATAAAAAGTAGCCTTTGTGAAAATAAAAGACTTCTTACAAAGACATGTACGACTCTCTAAAAGAATCCTATTTGACCTTTTACTGACGATTTGATTCAACGTCCCATATTTAGAAGAGATAAGTGACATGAAGAAAGTAAATTTTTCAGACGGTTTTGTTATATGCAAAAAATGGGATAAAAATACAAATTTGGATCTGGACCATGTTCAAAACAGTTAATACATAAAATGAAATTTCTTACTTGGTTCTTTCTTAAGTAGTACCTCACAAACTATAAATCAACTCTTCACAGCTATTCAATATGAATGCTATCTACAGCTACAGTATGTAACATATGGCTTCCATTACTCTCAACATACAATCACTTAAAAACCAGAAACATCGTCTGTGATCTAAGACTGCTGGCAGCCCTAACATACAGAGCGTTGGTTGATGTACATTTGTTTTTAAGCCTTGCCAAGTCACTGGTTGCAAGTCCATAACTTTCTCATGACATAGCTACATTTAGCCGAATTGTATGATTTAAATGCTGCTGGTTTACAAGTATGACCAAAGTAACAATATCTATCTGTATAATATAGCTACACAAGGTTTTGTAAAAATATGAGAGCTCTGAACAGCTCAAATGTACCATCGGTTTTACAGCAAAAAGTTTATCCAGTTTTGGTACAGTATGAGCTTTGAGGATTTGTTTATGGTAACTCAAACAAAGTCATTTAATGGAAACCAACTGTATATTGGTGCAAAGCATTAGTCATTAGTCATATGAGTCCAATAGGGCCAACAAAAAAAACAATTCAGTCTTGAACCACTTTATAAGATGTAAAGTACACAAACTCTTTCAGTACACAACAAATGTTGCTCTGATGTAGAGTACATTTGTTTAATTGTGTCAGATATCCTATAGACAGAGACCCGGCACCATTGGCCGAATCATCGACCACACACATGCTCCACTCACTCAAAACCACAAACCCAGAGAGGACTAAGTCTAACCATCCATTTCCTCACACTTCTCTCATGCTCACACCACAAAACTTTCAGCAGGTTGACCTCCAAAGAAAAGCTTGAACTGATGGTCAGTAGGTCTCCATCACTTGCTCTGCAAAGCCAAAAATCAGACCAGAGATCATAACACAGACACAGCAGATGCTGGCATGCCAGCTGGGAGCTGACTGGCGTTTTTTCAGCCGCTCAGGAAATGTTTCGGCAGTGAGATGGTGACTCCCCTGGGAGACAAAAAAAAAAAAAATGGGGAGACAGAGAGGGATGAAGAAAGACAGGAATAGACAGACCCAGATAGGAATGCAAATCAGGGGTCGAGAGGAGGGGAGAGATGAAAATCTGTGAAAAAGCCGAAAATGATTTAAAAGAAATCTCTTGCTACTCCTAATATTTCAAAAAGTTCTTCTATGAAAAAAAAGACATTTTAACTAATGTAAAAACAAAGATTTAATTAAAATATTTGAAACATTTAATAACAAGAATGTCTCACTTCTTGACAACACTTCAGCTGTTGTCTGTTGTAGACTACCCATGTTGTTTCACTCAGAGCATAAAGTCGGATCTCATTCAGATGAGACTCATTTTCCGTGAGGAGGAGGTCAGGTAAATGAGCGTTTCACATACATACTTAATCACGAATTGAACATGTCAGGGTTTTTCCTCAAACAGCCTTACCAAACAAAACACATGCTGATTTTTAGCTAATTTAAAGACAAATTTAACCACTGTTGGATTTAGGACTGTCTGTGATTGTGTATATTATTTTTTCGCTTCTCATTTATTTTGACCTTTGTAGAACTGTAACTAAGTCTTGTTCCATTAAATTATGAATTTGGACCGTTTTCCCAACTTTCTCGGTTAAAAAAATAGGAAAGAAAAGAACAGAAATTTGGTGCTGCAGGTAATGCTGGCAACTGAATCTATAACCTGATTCTGGGCTCCTCGGAATGATCACTACAGTTGAATCATCAGGAATAATACAGATCTTAATTAAATTCTCATTTAATTACATTCATAATTGCATAATTCTATAATATATATATATATATATATATATATATATATATATATATACAGGTGCATCTCAAAAAATTTGAATATCATGGAAAAGTTCTTTATTTTTTGTAATTTAATTCAAAAAAGCAAACTTTCTTATATTCTAGATTCATTGCACACAAACTGAAATATTTCAAGAGTTTTTTGTTTTAATTCTGATGGTTACGATTTACAGCTTAGGAAAATTAAAAATTCAGTATCTCAAAAAAATTGAATATTCCATTTTGAGATTGATTAGTTTGATTAATTTTTAGTATAAATACTGGGTACCTCCTGGGCTAGTTTAGAACATGCAACCACAATTATGGGGAAGACTACTGACTTCACAGTTGTCCAAAAAATGATCATCGACACTAGGGATGTGCCCGAATCCGGTATTCGGAAAGGTAAAGGTGTGTACTACGGCAACCGTAAAGGGAATAAATACGAGATATACGAGAAAAATATATTTCAGTGCTTTCTCTCACAATAAAGAACTTTTCCATGATATTCTAATTTTTTGAGATGTACCTGTATATATATTACACACACACACACACACACACACACACACACAGGACTTGTTTATTTCCTTGGGTTATGTGATGCATACATCCAAGCAACAGACACTTGCATATTAGTAATTAGTGGTCAACTGCTATAAGTTTTTGATGTCCAATGTTGATGCTGATATTGATATCTTAGATAGCAGGGTGACCGAAATAAAGCTAATACATATGATATTATATTATTTCATTTAAGGATAGTAAACAACACAAGCATAAAAACTGCTGCAATTAAATTAACATTTATTTTACATAATATTTACTACAATAATAAAAAAAAAATTGTTGTGATGACATTTTCTAAAATAAAGAAATGAATAAAATGGAGGCAAATACTGTAACCAACCATACACTCAATAAATCTGATACAGTACGTCTAGGCAAACTGGGAATCATTTTCTCAAAGACCAGGCAATGCTAATTTTACATACACTACACAAGGACTATGTCATAGTGGCAAACTGGATATTGCACAGCATAATTTAAAGTTGAAAAATGTTTCAGCCAATGAAATATAGACCATGACGATATATAGGTCAACCACAATAAGAAATCATTTCAGAGATCCTAATCCCATTCAGATTAGTACATGAAATCACCAATGTCTTCAAGTATGCTAATAGTAACTCAAATGTCATTTAGAACATTAGTCCTATCAGAACAGCACTTAAAAGTGCTCTGAAGACAAATAAGAAGCATGTCACACGCCACGTTTCACTACAAACAAAAATTTGCCCATTTCACGTGCTTGATAGGAAAAAAAGCTTTGTTTTGAATAGATAAATATAGACTCACATTATCCAAAAACTTGTCACTAAACAGGATTGGCACAAACAGACTTCATTTATGTAGACCAAATGTGTTTCCCTAGTCAGAGCCAAAAACTGAAGAAAGTTCTGAATGAAAAACATAATTGTTCACAAATGATCAAAACAGCCTGTCCTATCATCTAAATAATGCAGCAGAGTCAAATTTTGATCATAAACAGTGCTGAGTAATTACCTCCTTAGAGTATAGTGTGTTTTGAGAAATGCTTTCACATCTGACTACTTTTGACAGAGAAATACACTAAGCCCTGCATGTGCAAATTTGTTTATACACAATTTTTAAATATGATGCATCAGGACTGTCAGAAAATTTCCTTAAAACAACTGTCCTCTAAAGAAGATAACAATGAACTGGTGGGTCTCAGGTAATATTGCCTTCATCCTTCTCTCCGTTCTCAGGAATTAAATTTTATGTACAGTAGATCTTCCAATTTAGACCTTCACGACTATTTAGGTTGTGTTTCTAAAACCCCGCTTCAATCGTGGCAAAACAAAGAATCAGTGTCCTGTGAAGCTTTCAGGACAGGTAACTGTCTCATGAAGTACAGTCCAATAAACCCCTGTGACTCTGTCATGCATAATTATGCTTTACCAATCAAAGGTACATTTTGAAATTCACAAAACAATTTGTTACAATCTAATTCTACATTGCAACAGGCCCTCATCTCATATTTAAGCAATATTAACATACTTGAGCATCTAAAATTACAATTAAAAACACCTGGAAAGTATGATGCTTTAAGAAAAATGGCTATTTTGTTATAATTGAGCCAATCTTGTACTGTATGTCAGATCATTTAAGAGACCTAAGTTCAGCCATGAATCCATTTTGTATATTGTGTGCTTTTATATAATGTGTTTTGCCTTTATCTAGTCATATTTAAATAATACAAAAGAATGTGCAACATCAAAGCAGTGAAAAGGCATAAGTAATTATTTGGCCTGGAGCAAGCAAAACTTTGCTCTACATCATAAACAGAGGCTTTAATTTTCCACTGACTTGTATCAGCTACTAATGCAATTTCTCTCTAATGGTATACATGTTTGTCTTTCAAACATCTGAAAATCATACACGGGCCAAAAGGCATCTATTGTCCTTTCATCTTTCATTCCGAATTCATCTCAAGTTCAACTTCCCAGCAGACTTTGACCTTTGCCCTGCACCAGTCACAAAAGGTCACAGAATCTCTTCATGTCCAATCAAAACAATTCCTACAGCTCAGAAAGAGCAATCAGTGGCCATCTAGCTGGAATCCCAAGAACTGCAGGAAATTGTTCATAATACTTGTAGTTTACTGCTGTTCAAATGTTTGGGAGTCAGTAAGATGTTTTAAAATAAATTTTTAAGTCTCTTATACTCATCAAGGCTGCAATTATTTGAAAAAAAAAAAAAACAGTAAAAACCGTATTATTGTGAAATATTAATACACTTTAAAATAGTTACTTTCTATTTTAACATAAAATGTAATTTATTACTGTGATGGCAAAATTGAATTTTCAGCAGCCAGTCTTTGATGTCACATGATCATTAAGAAATCATTCTAATATGCTGACTTTTTGTTCAAGAAACATTTCTTATTATTATCTTTTGAAAACTGTTGTGTTGGTTAATATTTTTGTGGAAACTATGATATATGTAAAATGGTTTTACTGTCACTTTTGACCTTTTTTTTTTTTTGGTCAAAACTGCGATGCATTTTTCCAGGATCAGTTGATGTATAAAAGAATAGAATTTAATTGAAATAGAGATATTTGTAACATGTATTACATATTTGTAATGTTTTTACTTTTGATCAATTTAATGCATCCTTGCCGAATAAAAATTTTAACTTTTAAGCCCCCATATAAATATAAGGTTGTCTGAATAGCTTTAAGTGCTTACAGTAACTACTGGGTACAGTAGCACTTTTTGGAAAATGGCTCTTTGTATAACACCTTAGGCACTGGAATCAGCACATGCACTATTCTCAAATTAAAGAGTGTTATATTATTCACTCCTCATCATTAAAGAGATGAAACAGAAGAATTACACCATACTCCACCGTACTCTGAAACCCTATTTAACCCACCCCACCCACCCACCGCCACAAATTCCTGCCTAATAGCATCATTACGGGCCATGTTCATGCCAATACCCTTGTAATCTAGGGGTATTCCGAGATGAATGTAGCTAAAGGGTCAAAGAGCTGTTAAAATACAGTGCAGTCCGAACTGACTGCACTGTATTTTATGTATAATCATTTTCTATTTCTGTTTTAAATTAATTTTAAATCAATTTCTAATTCCTTGTTTTTATCATTTTTAATTCTTTGTTTTTATTGCTGTGATTATTATTCTTTTAATGACTATTTTACTTCCTTTTTATGTAAAGCACTTTGAATTACCATTGTGTATGAAATGTGCTATATAAATAAACTTGCCTTGCCTTGCCTAGCTGAAGAATGAACTTTGAAAATGTTAAAAGCATTGAAAGCATCAATGTTCCTCCTATTCTGTTTTGAAAGCATTGGTAAAAGGCCTAACTAGGGAGCAGATGAGACCAACCAGAGTGAAGAAAGATAAAATGTTAAGGTGATTATATCTCCAAAGGCATCAACAATTTGTAAGAATGTCTATGTTCACTCACAAAGCAGGCTGTCAAACTAATTGGGAGGTTCAGCTATTTGAAACTGTGACTGGATGTAGAAAGAGTGAGATAAATCTCATACCAAAATAAGGGAACTTTTTTTCATTGACTACAGAAAGACAAAGGGAACTATTTGCTTTGGAAGAGAAAGCTGACTGATATTCATATCCATCCAGCTGCTATCATCAGGATCTTCAGGAACCTGGAAAATTCAGCCAGAGTAGTAATGGTCCCTTAAGAATACCAATTCTGCTTTTTTCGCTGTCTGAAGTTTATATAATTTATCACAGCTTTTCCTGACAGTTTTAGGATGACAAGAATGAACTGAAAAAATATTCCTGCTCGTCTCTACGATTCTCCAGCTCCCTAAAGCCAGTCCCAAAGCCAATGTTTGGACAGATTCAAAGTGTGCACATAATAATATGATATAAATTGTACTAATAAAGAGCAAAAACCTTGAAAAGTGTGTGAGAAATATAGTTTCCTAACTCTGTCAGGGCTAAGTCATTGACAGTGTTTTTCTATGCCCAAAATCACACACATTTAAACACATGCAAGTTCAGGAACTGGATTACAGGGGGTCATATTTACAGGCCTGTGTGTGTGTATTTGAGTATGCATGTATGTGTGTGTGGGAAGTACATCACTGGAGTCTTAGGAAAGCAGTAGCACAGGGAGCCTGTGGCCACACACTGCTCAACGGGCCAACCGCTCTTTAAAAGATCTCTGGACATCTGAAACTCATTGAAGCCTCCACTGACTATTAACCCTTATTCAGTGCCCAAAGGGACTTTCTATTTCTTCTTCCAGGTCATAGTCAAAGAGTTACCAGAGGATTAAACATTTTAGTCTCTATGCATGTGTTATCTACCAATACTTGAGTACAGTCTGAATGAACCAAACCGATTCTCCAAAAAGAACTAACTGTTTTCGTCTGTTTATTTGGGTTAGAATGGTAATCAAATAACAAAAAATTAGTAGGAAAACTCGACAAGACGATTCTAAACCATCGTAAATAATTGGTGGTTAGTTAGATATTAATTTGCTACCGAAATTTCTCGAGAATTGTGGTTGACTCTGAAGCCAAATATGCTAAATGATCTAAATTAAAACAAATTGAAACGGATTAAAATCTGTACACAGTTTGATCTAGCCCTTCCTTTCCTCAGAGCAGGGTTGTTTTTTGATTTATGCAATAAAACACGATTATTATCCAGAAAGCCACTCGCAGATTGACAATTTCTTGACAAACAAGCTGCTCGTGCTATGTGTTATTTAAATAATGCATATTTCACTCCTTTGGCTGCATCTCCCATCTGCAAGGCTTCATAAAACGATCTACAGTAATGCAAACAAATAGGCGACAGCCTGATTTCAGTACATGATTGCACACATCTGGAATACTGATTTACCGATTTTGTGAAGGAACAGGCAATCTTGCTCTCCCTCTCCCTCTCTAAGAGTCTTCTTTTGTGTTGCAAATCTTTCAGTTTAGTTACAGTGGACAGCGCATTCTGAAGCAATAACCAGATACAGCATGCATCTTGAAAGAAATTCCTGAGCACCCCAAGGAGTGGATGGAAAATGTATTTGGCATGCCGTGTTTGGACACTTTAGGTCAGATTCAGGTTGGGAACGAAGAAGGGGGAGGCTTAACATCTCTTGAGACGATGCTTTCTTTTGAGACTCTCTCTCTCACTCTTCGAAGGCGTTTGAGGAGTTTAGATACATAGTTTTTCATCCTTACTACCTCAATATGTTGCTTGCCCTGCAATTTTAGCATCTATACGCCATTATCTTGTTTTGATTTTTTTAGATTAGAGAAGTGAACTTGCCTTTGTACTTATCTAACTAATCACAAAGCCAAAACTCCAACATGTTCAGAGTTTGAGTTAAGCCCAAAAAAAAGTGAGTTTGTCATTCATTATTCAGGGACTCATATCATTATTCAGGGATGTATATCAGGTATACTTAAGACAAATCAAAATTTACTTAATGTACATGCAACATAGTGACTCTTAACCCATGTCTACTCAAAAAATACCTAATTATTAGAGCTATTAGAGTACTCCAACTGTCGTGTACAGTCAGTAAAGTATGTTCCTTGGAAAAAGGCTGCACTAGCAGGCATTCAAATTCTTCGAAGCTTGTTCCGCCTGGATAGACGGAATGATAATGACAGTGAATTCAGCACACGGAACATCTGGGCACTACAAACAATGCTTTGATACCTCCTGTAGGTGTGAGACACTTCAGCATGAAGCAGCTCTCAACAAACTAACAGATTTGTCATGTTTCTGGCAACAAGTCCCTCTTTAAGATGAGCTACATCTGTAAACATCCTTAAAACAAAAAACATTTTCTTAACAAGAAAAGTTGTGTAACAGAGATTATATAATTCATTTTTCTTCCCCCCTTGGAAATTTTTTTTCTTGTTTTAAGAAAGAACCAAATTGCATTAGTTTTATACTTAAATCAAGAAAAAAAATGTACTCTGAAATAAGTATTAATAATATAAAGTAAAATAATCTAGTTTGGTGTTTAGACTGGAAAACACAGTATATTACATGGGAGTTGAAGTTTAAGGTCCTCTAAGGAAAGAAAGGAACAGGTTATACTTATCAAACAAAACATCTCCTACCTCAAGAATGCTAGGAAGGAGAACTTTGTGCAAAAAAGAAAGAATCATATTTTAATGCCACCATTAATGTCACAGACTTGCGTAGGAAAAAGACAACTTTCATTAAGAAGAATAAAAGCTCATTTGCGTTGTTTTTTGTACCTGGGTCATGAAAAGGCACCAATGCGAAGTTGTACAGTGGTCTCTGAGGTCTGCTGAGGGATGTTTCCAATATCTTCGATGCTCCTTCAATCACTTGCACCAAATCATCGTACATGGAGCCGGTAACATCAAATACAAATGCCAAGGTGGACGCTCCCTCAGGGATTTCTTCATTTGTGTCCTGGGCTGCTGACAAAACGTTAAGAACTAATATCAGACCAAGAAAAAACGGCGAAGGTCTCAAGTCCATCTTGAGATTTCCAACTGCTCCTCGGCAAAAAATAAACTCGACAAAAGATTCAGCGACGAGCTGAGGGAAACTGACAAGACATTTGGTTCGAAATGTCAACACGGGCGCTACTGGGGAAAAAAGTCTTTAGGGAGACAAAAATGTAAAGAAAAGACTCGGAGTTAGAGGAGTGCGCGAGCTGCGAGGATGCTCTGAGTTTGTTTTAGTACGCGCGCGCGTCCTGCTCCTCACCAGTTTCTCAACAAACTGTTTGCCGTTACACAGCAAGCACCTCAGGCAAACTCTGACTCTCCGTATTAAGGCGCTGCGCTCTGATTGGTCCACAGCTCTTTTGGGGTCGCGAGGGGGTCCTGTGCATATTGACAGACCATGTATATTAATGGTCTTACTTTTTTCATGGGGTCTACATATAAGAAACAAATCTCACACAATATATATATATATATATATATAAAATATATATATAATAAAAACAATGCTAAAACTAAACAATTAAAGTTATAATAGGAATACAATAGGACTATGAGGAATTAAATGGAAATATACAGTACCTTACTGTCCCAAAGCTAAATTGTCGTGTATACTATTATACGTTAATAAATAAATAAACATTCATCATAAGGCAATAAAATACTTTGTAAAAAGTTAGAAACGATAAATAACAGTATAAATAAGACCACATAAAATTCAGTTTCTCTGGACTTCAAACACACGTTTGGTTTCTCATTTTTATGGGGACTTTCCACAGATATAATGATTTTTATACTGTATAAACTGTATATTACATCCCCTAACCCTCACCTTGTCTCTAAACCTTACAGAAACCTTTCTGAATTTTTACATTTCAAAAAAATAAAGAAAGAAAAGAAAAGAAAAAGAAAACTTCTAGTATTTGTTCTCCACAATGTACAGTTTTACCTCAACCACACATACCACACACAATTCAATGCAGAGCTCTGTCGCTTGACTTTTTGTTCTTTTACCACCACCTAATGGTAGGCTACAGAAGCTGACGCAGTTGTCTCTTCTACAACAACTTATGCCAACAAAAATAAAGGTGACCAGTAAAGAAGGGGCAATGTAATTGTGAAATGCCACCTTTTAAATCATTACATCTTGTATTTTTGTTGGCGGTATGTTTTTTATGTGAAATGTTAAAGTCAGTTAAGTTTGCTTGTAAGTTTGTTTTTAAGACTTTGTAAGAAAAGGATCAGGGTCAGCAGATTTTTGTGAGTAGGCCTAATGGAGTAGTAAAAAAAAAAAAAAAACAAAAAAAAAAGAGGAGCCAAACAGACAGCCATGCATGGTAGAAGAATTAATGAACATATCCTGGTTCTCAGTTCTAAACTGGCCGCCTGTCAGACCACAACACATAAATGGCATTTGGACTGATGAGATGTTAATATTAGGTCATTTGGAAAAAGATGCAAGGGAATAGTGGCATTAATTCAGTCCCATGTTGACGTAAATTAGAAGAAATTATGTTTTACAACACTAGATGTCACCAAAGTAATTATTAAACATTTCAAAGTGTGTTTTGAAGTATGATCATAATTATAAAATCCTTACTGTAACCTGTTTAAGTGTTTCTTGCCTTCAAAATAGAAATACTTGGTATAAAGCCTTCTTCTCCAATCCTTCTCCCAAAATATGCATTTTTGTTTAAATCTACTTATTTAACAGCTTTAATTATACATGGCATTCCAAAGCAAGCATGCAAACATAAGAACTGATACTGAACATCCTTTAACCTTAAAAAAAAAAAAAAAATATGTGATCTCTTTAAAACCAATGTCAGGCTTTTCTCTTAATTCAGTCCATGCTCTTCCTTGAACCACCTGATACTTTCTAACTGCTAAAAGGAAAGAGGAAAAAGATTATTTTGAAACCCAATTAGCAGCCAATTTCCTTTGGACTTTGATCCATTAGTCCAAGTCAAGACTAACTGAAACTTCAACCTCCATGTTAATGGTAGCTCAAAGCAGAGCTGTTAAGGGCTTGAGTGATTACAAGGGTGACTTATTCTCCCACACTCCCTCCCAACCCACACAACTTCCCACTAAAAAAAAAAAAAAAAAAAAAAAGTCTTGATTTTGTGTCCACTAGAGTGCGCCATGTAACATGCAAAAGTAGCATCACAAACTCCTATCAACCTTTGTTAAAAATAATAGCATACATTATATGAAGAAAAAATAACATAAATAATGTTTTAAATTATAATATTTACATTATTTAATGTTTATTATATATTTATTTAAAAAATGAATTCAGCATGCATTATAGCTAAAATACATACCACCAATGAATGAAACAAAATTAATGCAGCTCAAAACAAGAATCTACTGAATTACACACAAAATTAGATTTTAATACAGTAAACATCAAAATTCCAACAGTTACACCCTTGGCATGATAAAGTCTCACCTTTCCATACTGGATTATTTGGAAGTGGCTGATAATTAACTTTCTCAAACTGTCCTCTTTTTCCATGTTGACACAGGTGTGTTGATTATGAGTCTTCTTTGGCTTGAACTGATGGTATGGAGGCAGGATGTTTATGTTGGATATGCCCACTCATCTGCTGGTTGCGGGTTTGAATCAGGGCCCAACACCAGCAGGCTGTCTGTGCTGTTGATGCTAAAGATCAAATACACACAATGGTAGGAAAAAATGACCAAAGCAGAAATTGTACCAGCTACACATTACTACCTTGCCATCCAAACACACACTACTGTGATCTGTTGTGAGGGATTCAAGTACAATAAAAAGATTAAAGATTAAAATCATGCACCTGAAATTCTTGCAGGTAAATTTTTACTCTAATTCTATTTGACTCTGTTTTGGTACAGACAAATACACACATCTGCACATTGCTGATACAGAATGTGTTCACCTAATCGTGACTAAAAACTGACCTTAAACCAACTTTATGCCTAACTAGATTGGAATTTCAGCAGTGAGGTGCCAACTACAATAAATGCTGTTTTTATGGAGAGGAGCAAGGGAAATGCAATATTGCGCAAAGCCTAATTGCCAAATGGGGACTGGATACACAACCAAGCAAACCAGTTCTCTGCCAAACCCAAGAGAAAGTTGTCTGAGTGTGACTTCTGCAAAAAAAACTTCCCAATCTTATGCAATCTACCATAGGACATTACTGCAACCATGGCAAACTGACACAGAAGTTCTGTATTTATTGTAATGTTTGTTATACCACCCTGTGTACCGAACAATGTTGACTTGTTTTGCTGCTATTGCACCATAATTTCCCTCAAGGGGCAATAAATCACATTCCCATCTATCTATCTATCTATCTATCTATCTATCTATCTGATCATCCGTCCATCTTTCTGTCCATCAACCTCTCTGTCCATCCGTCCATCCCATGTACAGTATGAGAACATCTACATTTTTGCTTTATAAAAGTTAATGTGAAACCCAGGCCAAGGCTCTGACACAAACCAAGATTTAATATTTATTTTGGCAGATCTGAAGCTCTGCCATGATTTATGGTGTTTTTATACCCCCTTGTTACACTCAAGTTAGTGCTTCAGTATTTATAGTACATTAAAAACTGTCGCCAACTGCCTGTTGGACATCAACAATGGGGATCAAGCATTTTCGAACATGAGAACATGCTTTTCATCCTGAAAACAGAACACATGACACCCCAGCCCATCCTGCTCCATATCCAAAAACAAACTGAACAGGAAAGAAGCCCCCTCAGCTCTGCAATTCAATAGGGCCTAATCCCGGGATTATAATGTACCTAATCCCCACAGAGACCCGCTTTGTGTCCTACTACTACGAATCAGTCCAGTCCAGTGCACATGCACAAAAGCACATAGATATACACTGATATAAACATGCAAACTGCATCCCAATAGACACACACCTATGCAAAACTGCATAATACACTTGTAGACAACTCCATCTTAATTTTAAAGCAGGTTTGTAAGAAATCTGTCAAATATACTGACTATAAATTAAGTGGTACATTCAATATTAATTATGAAATTAAAAGACCATGAGGAAGAATTTCAGGAAAAATACAAAACAGAAATACACAAATGAAGAATAGCAGGCATGGGGCACAAGATGAGTACAAATGGCACCCTAATGCAGGAATGTTGTGTACCTGACATGTGAATGGCCACCAGTGGGGAGATAAAACCTCTCTCTGCGTTTTTTTCTGGGTTTGCCAGTCTGTGCTGTCTGCACATTTTTTAGCCCAGTAATGACGCACCCCACAATGCTTTGTTTGGCACTGAAAGAGGTATGCAGAGTGCACAGGCCACTGGATAATGAAGCGGGCAATACTGGCTGGATGTACTGTAACAAGCAGCAGAGGGAGCCCTGTGGCGCCCACCTAAACCCATATACGAGAAAAATCTTTTCCTTTTAGAGACTTTTAATTCGATTAAATACATTTCTTTTAATTAACATATTCAAATAAAAAATAAAAAAACAGGAAGAATCAAAGTGGAATTTTAAATATTAAAAATTCACATGTGTAAAATTGCATAAATGTTTTAATAGCAAGCCATAAACAGCTACAAATTTGCAGTGCTGTGGTTATAGATAACGAACTGTTAGTGCATGAGGAATAAAACATTATGACTGGTATATTATCTTTAAAAGGCACTCATTAAAATTACTGTAATGAAATGAGCTCATTATAGTGAATTAAGTAAGCAGAGACCAACACAAGGATGTATGGCAGTAACTGAGCATTTTGTAAATTATATATGCAGTGTTTATACAAATTACATGGGATTATTTAGTTTTTTTATTCAGTGTTAGAAGAAAATTGATTAAAATCCCATGGTCCATAATATAACCAAATAAACAAAGAAAAAGTTGAAATCAGATGTAATCTGGCTAACAATTCCATAGTCTTTATCTAGCAAGGCCATGACATCCTCAAACAGTCACTGTTGTTATCATATGCCCACTGCTGCCTTGTGTTTACAATAACTCTCTTTCAAGGGAAATGAGTGTCATTCCAATTGCACAAAAGCCCACTGTACAATAATTGTCATTCATAATACTATCTGGTCATCTGTATGCTTCCTTCAACACACATCCGAACAGAACAACCAATCAATCTTCTTATAAATTCCGCTGTCTACCCTCCCGTTCAGACAGGAGACGGCTGGCACCGAGGTGAACAGAGGGGCAGATTCTGTCTCCAGGGTAACTAGGAAGCAGTGTTACATAACCTGGATGTGATGTGAGAAAGAGCTATGTGCTGATTTACAAAGTGAGTGGGGGGAAGGGGAGAGCAAAGATTGGCTGTGGCCTTTTTGAGCTGAATGAAATATATACCTGGGTATACGTGGTTTTAATGAATACAGAATTATTCATGGATGTACACTATTTTTTTTTTGGTAGTGTTGCAAATATAAATAGTCACATGACTATTATATACACATACAGGCTGCGCTGTAGTCAGTTACTGATTACAAATTACATTATGGAAAATTGAGTCAGTATTGTAATTTGATTACTCATTTTAGATCATGTATTACAACTACTTTTGGATTACATTAGATTACTTATAAACTAACTTGCTTATGGATTTGAATAAGATTGTTATATAAAAGAGAGAAATCAAATATATTCCATTCTTTGTTATCAACATCATGAAATGCATTAAAAATTACATTAATTCAGGGTTTAAAAGTAAGTGTATCTATAAGCATTTCAAAACAATATAATCTAATTACAAGTACTAAATTTATGGAATTTGATTACGTATAATTATATATAGATATAAAATATTTTATTTGTTTTCCTGCATGTTATGTGACTATTAACCAGCATCAGAAAATTGTGAACATGTGAATGCATTGTTAAATTCATGAAAGATTAACTTACACCATAAAATCCTTCATTTTAAGTAAATATTTCAGGTCAAAGGGTTCAGCTGATAAAAAAAAAAAGTTTAGGAATCCGTGCATTAAGGGATCCTTTAATCCAAAAACACACATCCTCCAATGCTCATGCTAATTTTATCACAATAGAGGTGCAAACTGATTAGCATATCCTGATATTAAATACCTTCCCATAACAAGTACCTTGTATGGATTTATATATTTCATAACACACCAAATTCATCCTGTTTGAATGTGCTGATTAGGTCACCAAGTTTGTGAGTCCATCTCCTGTCTCAGGCTGGAATGTCAAACAGGAACACTGCATGTGGGAACAACACCACCAGTCTCACACTATTTGTGACAACAAGGGATGGAGCACAAAGAACCAACAACCTGGGAAAAAGATACTGTTTCCTTCCTAACATGTGTCTGTGGGTTACACAGTAGTCATTTACAACACAAGCATACAGAACATGAAAATCTTCTCTGATTAAATTCTAAGGAAGCAGATTAGTTTTTACTGTTTTTACTGTAAGCAGAGCCGATGTGTTTGGATAAAAAAGTCTTTTTATCAAATGGAGGTCATTCATTATCAAAGTAAACAGAAATCATGTGGAACGTCTTTAGACAGAATTATTTCTTTTGAAACCCTGTACACATAAACAGACCTTCTGATGACTCAAATGTTAAAGGATTGTCTGTACTTGTGTTAAGAACAAATTTTGACCAAATTGAAAATACTCTCACACACATAGGGAAACAAAAAACTGACTTGTGTAGACATTTGAAGTGTTTTTCATCATTTGAAAAGCTCCCAAATGATATTTTGCTTTAAATCTACTGATATCAACAAGTTTGTCTGAAGGTTACATTCAAAGTGAGCTTTAGAAAATAAAGTACGTCTATGAGCTCTAAGGCTCTCAGAGTTTTCTGAACCCAAAATAAGACCATAAATCAAGATAAAACAGGCTACATAATGTCTCAAGATGTACTGGCAGCTGTGTGTATGAGTAAGACTGCACAGAGCTGGTGCAGATGTCCTCTGCCAGCACTATATATGCCTGAAATACAAACAGCAGGTTGAGATTCTCTCAGCATGAACTGGCTTAATGTTTAATAGAATGACATAGAGCTCAAAAATGGGTGCATTTAAAAGCTGAACATCTTGACAGAAGAGAGGTCTGGCATTGATTAACTTAACCTCTTTTCTCCTTCCCCATGTGTCCTTGAATAAACTCTCTTTTTTACGGCCTCAAAATACTTTTGAGACACTTTCTCACCACCTTCTTTGTTTAAGCCCTCCATCCTTAAAAGAGCCCTCTCAACTTGTTTCTCTCTCCACTTCATATCCTTATTTTCTCCGGATTTGCTCGACATGAAGAGATAATGGTCCTCAACATTTAATGCAATTCACTAAAGCGCAGCAAATAGTTAATAACACATAGAATCTCTAAGATAATTCTTTTCAATACAAAGAACGTCAGTTGAAATCTACTGTAAAATTTCAGAGAATGCTGTAACTTTATAATTAAATCTCTAACAATTTATAATGAATTTCTGGCTTATACTTTCGTGTCCTTGGGGAAATGACTTTGTGTGCGTGTCTTTTAATGCATCTGTGAATTTTATGTGCTGTTTTGTATTCTGAGTGTGAGCAGCAGTCAGCACGTGGCCTTCAAGGGCTCCACCATGTGATTCCTTCCTGAGGGCAAGAACACAACCCTGTGTCAGAATATCTACATCTCTCTATCTTTCTGTCTTGATGGATATGTACAGGAGATAGATAGATACTGTAGATGGATGCATGGATGGATGGATAGAGATGGACAGACAATTTTCATATATAAAGAAACCGATAGAATGACAGTCAGACAGCTGAACAGCTAGATGGATGGATATACAGACAGAGAGGCAAAGCATGGATGAATGGACAAACAGAAAGAAAGACAACAGACAGATAGACAGAAAGAAAGATACTACTTCCTTTCTCCTTTCCGTTTAAAATCAATGACCTGCTACATCAGTGCGCACACACTTTGCCTTTCAGTGCTTTCAAATGGAAAGGAGAAACATCTCAGACGTCATTGAAATTATAATTACTCATCCATAAAACACACAGAGCTCTTTGCTGTCAGTAAAGAAGGCAGACAGGATGAGGTAAAAGTCGTTATCTAAGCCTAGATGAAAGTCATTCTTGTCATCTGTAAACCACTTTAGGAGACATTTAATACTTGCTTGTATGAGCACGTGAGGAAGTCATAATAGCAACTTGAAGCGCATGTGGGTAGCAAAGAGAAAGGGCAGCAAACTATGAAGCTGAGGGGAAATGTTCACATACTGCACTGCAAAACAACAGATAACACCTACACCAGCATTCTGAGGCAACAACAGTTAGAAACACGTGAGCCTGGTCAGTGTTCCAAGAAATATGCCATGTTTTTGCAACACAGAGGGTGGAGGTAGACATAACAAAGCACTGTGGTTTGACATAGTTGTTTTTTATAACACTGTACCAGATTTGGGTTAATCATGGTCAAAGACGACTGCTGTATGAATGTATTTACATTTCCTCATCTACAAGAAATGACATTTTTACAGTACAGTTTAAACGTCTCTTAAAAAAAGAAGACCAAGAATCCCTGCAAATGCCTGCAGTTTTATTTAAAATGATAACAAAGATTTGCATGTCTTTTATAGTATTAACATTTTTAAAATGAAAATTTTAAAAATGTTTCCCCCGTTTTAAGCCAAAGCACAAATTTCCATAAGTGATGGCTCCACAATAGAAAACAGAGAGCACTTTGCACTGTGCTTTACATTATTTGACTGTCTGTAATTGGTAGTAATCGGCTTAATGCATGACAGGTTTTTATGGTTTTGAAAATGTATATGCTTATGTTTGTTTGTAGAAGGCATTAAGAGAGATTTGTTTAAAAAATGGTGACATTTGATGAAGGACAGTGGAGCGTCGTGAGAGAAATTTGCCTATGTGAACAACACTTTCCATTGAGAAAAAAAGAGAGACAGAGGGAAGGAGAAAGACATCATAAAATGATTTCTAAATGATAAAGCCAGGTTAGCTCAGCTTAAAGAGAGTCACTAATGCTAGAGCAGATAACAGCACATTGATTGCTTATAATGCAAGTCTAGACTAACTGAGCATGTGCAAACAATTAGCACACAACTGAGTGTCATTATCTTTTCAAAACAACGCAATAATCCAAAAGAGAACAGCAAGTTCCAAAAGTCTAAGTGCAGTTTTTTTTATGTATTTTTTTTATAAATGTACTAAAACTAATCAAATCAATTTCAGTTTCCATCATAATGTGTCACATGCTTGTCTTAAATTTTTCAAAATCCAAATAAAACAATTTTATTAATTTCCATTTCCAATCACAAATTTTACATGTGAATTCATACTTTTAAACCCTGTATATATATAGGCTACTGTGTCAAGAAAAATTACATCTCATCTCTAGTCAATCATTATGTGTTAGTGGACATTCAGTTCTCAGAAAGCACATAATATGATCATGAGAGCATAAGTTATCTTGCTCTGATATCTGATACCTCCCTTCTACCACTATAATATGTAAGTGTGCATTCACAAACAGGAACGCAGGCATTCATATGAGCGGCAGTCTGCTCTGTTTTTCTAGTCCTTTTTCAAAGCAGCAGCTTTACATATTAACAAAGACTAAGCAAATGAGCAGGCTTTTTCATTACTAAAACACGTTCCACACGTTCATCCAATCACAGATAGTTTGGCCAAACCATTGCTGGCTTCTTGCCATCAGTGAACAATTCTATCAAGCTCGCAAATTCCCCTGACTCGACAGGAGATATAAGGGGTCACAGAGATGAGGCAGCCTCTCAACTAGTCGAATTCTGGTTACAAGTTAATCTCTTTATTGACACGGTGCCCACTATTTGCTGTTGGTCTGAAGCTGGGTCAGTCAAAGGGACTCACGTGTTGCACAGTTTGCATGGATATGACTCCGAGCCGCAGGCTTCAAGCAGTTCCAGAGTTTGATCTCATTCACAACTCAGCAAACAGGTAATGGTTCAGTGTAACTGGAGCAGATAAATGTTTACATTATCAGCTGATGCCCTTAAATAATGGGTTGGGCATGAAGGCCACAAATCTCATTACAAAAATAGTCATAGAAAATAGCATTAAAACTCTTTAAAACCATTTCCTGTGTGTACGGAATTTGTGGGTTTAATAAAAGCAAATATTATGACTGCACATAATTATGATTAGTACACCATGTGCTAACCAGAAGGCAACAAGCAGTATGTGTGATTGCAAAACTGCTTTGCAAAATGACACAATCTCAGCCAGTCAGTAGCTATTTGATGTGTAATGTATAGTTATGAGAAGGAGGACTTTGGACCAATGAGATTTCACAGTAGGCGGGGCTACCCATCACACCCCAGACGAAGAAACAAGATTTACATGAAGGAACTTTTATTGCCTGATTCTTTATCATGTCAACACTTGCTAGGACACAGTGTATATATTAAAATTCAGTATGTAAAATTTATGTCTCACAACATGAATTATACCTCAAATTGTGCTGCTTGTTGAGGAGCAACGTGATTTACTATGTACAGGAAAATAAAAACAAGATAAATAAGACTTTTTTCGATTTTGCCAGCAAGCAATCACTTAGAGAAAACCTTAGCTACCGCACTGCAAACACCAACAGCATCAAGCACCAAAAAATGTTTTTATGAGAAAATATAAAAACCTGTTACGTGTTATTCATATTAATAATCCATCTAACATCCTTACAGAGATGTGTTCTTTGTCAAGGGTGTGCGAGTGAACAGGACCTGAATAATAACTTTAAAGACCAGAATGCATTTGAGTGCAGCCTAGCTCTTCATCAAAATTCAGGGCTATTGAGGAGTACAGCTATTATTTCCATCTCCATTTCCAACTCACTAAACCATACCTACTCACAGACACAACCTAATTTAGAGGCTCTCATATCGAGTGAATGTTCAGGGACTGGATTCATTAAAGGAGAGAAGGATGAAGAAGTGGTGAAAGCGCTTTGAGCAAAGTGCCTGCTAACTACCACATGATAGCAGCAGAATATGATTACCCAGTATTTTTCATTCACATTGTTACATCAGCTTTTTTTTATGGCTGTCTATGGTGAATACAGCCCACCTCTGTGCTATTTTAAGTGTCATTGGAATTATGATTGCATTATTGCTCTTCCAATGTTTTAAAATGAATGCTGAGACAATGTGGTGGCTTTAGCTTAATAAAATGTGCTTACTAAATATGTTATGTTGAATCAACACTCTAAATGAATGTACTCCAGAGTGTACACCTGTCTACATTTGAGAAAGCATTTCCTGTGTTTGTGCACATGTGGCATCCTGAATTACATAACCACTCACCACACGATCTGACCTCACCCTCTCTGAGATGGAGAATGAGTCTATATTGGGTAACCATGGCTGGGTCCCCTATTGAACATTGATTTATTTGGTTGGATAGGAAGTGGCCAATGCTGTAACATATTGTGTAAATGGCTGATCACAAGCACAAGTGTGTCCAATGGATGGCCTGTTGAACTCTTAGTACAAATCCCAATGAAAGCATTCCTAGTTCCCTTGAGTGTGCAATTTCTACAATCAGCTTCGGTTTGATTGATTTGATCACTGAGGTGATCATGGTTTTCTTAAAACACAGGTGTGCCAGTTTGGTCTTTACAGCTGCTTTGAGCACTGATAGATTTAGGACACCTTTCAATGGGGAATGAAATCTGAACACACCACTGAGATTTGGACAAACAAATATTCCAACAGTAATCCAAGGAATTTCAATCACCGAGGATTTGGAAAAGGGACAGATCATGTAACATGAGTTGCATTTGTTCTTCACCAAATATCACATATTGTTTCCCTAAACACTGCCATTACTGGGACTAGTGTTAAACTTGCAACAAATATTTGATTGATTTTATTAAATGCTGATACATGACTAAATATATAATGTTTGAATATTTAGTTTAATTGTGCAACTCTAGTTTATTTAAATATTAAATATATTGTTGACTAAAATTAGTTGCCAATTAAGTCAAAATTAATGAATAATGACATGACAAAATACTGACAAGTGTAAAAATTATTCGTCAAAACAAAAACTGACTAAAACAACATCTACAATGGCAAAGACAAATTATATGTGACCGATTTAATCTGTGTTAGTCTGGAAAATATGCAAATACATAATTGTGAACAAAATATTTTAATATCCAAAATCCTGTCATGTTGGGATATGTGAATGGAGAAATGTAATATGAATTAAATGAATAACATCCTTTGTAGAACCCCATGATGGGCATTTAATTATTCTGTCATGTTAACATTAATGAATTTCAAGTTCAAGTAGTTCAAGAACAACAGGGAACATCAAGAAAAGGGGTGAGTGAGCGAATGTGGGAAGAAAGAGAGGGAGAAAGTACACGAAGAATAAAGATGGCAGGCAAGAGAGTTTGTAATTGAATTAAAGGCTTGGAGGCTACATGTGTTCTCAGACTTAATGAGCAGAACTAAATCTAAATAGTAAAAATCGAAAGTCCTATCGTCATGGAGATATGGAGCTCTTAATGGAGCTCTCAGGCCTCAAAGTTTTTCTGTAAGTGAAGGTTGTCTAGTACTACTATAGTGGTCTGGTAAACACGTCTGGTGGCTCAAAGCCAGCAGCGAGCAGCACAGTTCTAAAGTGTGTGAGCAAATTTCTGACCTACTTACCACGGTCAATGGAAAAGGGAGGGGTTGAGTAGAACAAGGATGCTGGCTGGACCAAGGGCATCTGAGGGAAGGTGGACACAATAAACAAGACAAATAACCACAAAAAAAAAAAAAAAACGCATACACAATCTATGTCTGAAACCTAAGGACACTAAGCTGCTGCCCAGTCAGTGAATGACTAAACAGACGGTATTTTATAGGCTATGAAGTTTGGGGAATAAGAAGTAAAACTTAACTGCAGTTTCAGCAGTGTTAGCTCAGCTGTTGTAAAAATAGTATAGCTGTTCAGTTAACGAGCCACTTTTTTCCCCCCAAGTAAGCGCAGTATCAATGTTTTTAACCTCACCTTGAATTGCATGTGCAACTTCACTGCTGACTAGACTGAGCTGAGGTAAATAAACTCTGTGTGCTCTCCCTCCCACAGTCCGATCTGTTCTAGTGAACCAGTTCATTTGAAAACAATTCCTATTCTCATATCTAAATCGTTAACAATTTGGAGACAATCTAGTAAATATTTAGTGACTACAATGCTTAAGTCAGCAGAAGTATTGAAAAATAATATATTCTTCCTGGTTCTACACTGTTTTGTGCAACCAACAAATTCTACACGCAACAATTATCTACAGTTTTGGCAATGCAGCATCATGAAACAATCGCTGCTCTGCAATAGTGAGACAGAGAATGGAGAGAGACACTAAATTCAGCACAGACACATCCACACACACAGTATGTTTCACTGCAGTATTCCTGAAGGGGAAGGTAGTGTCTTGAGACAGCAGCAGTGATTTCAGACTAATTCCTCCACAGTCCAATCAAATCAGCTGCAACTGAAAATAGTATTCAGTATTACTGCAGGTTACTCAAATGACTTCTAATCTGACAAAAGTCACCTGTTAAGGCCCCCAGCTCCCTTTCCAAAAACACAAATATTTTATAAACATTTGCATTCAACAAATACTGCAAATCTAACATATTAAAGCATGGAGGTGCTGATCTGACTCTCTATATCAACATTGTTTTCAGGAAATAATCATTTACCAAATAAATTCCATGGTTTATTGGACAAAGGTTGTTAATATAGTGACCTCCAGAAAATATCAAATCAAATGACATTTGAACAGGCAAACTTTTCAAGCAAAAAATTCAATTAAATTGACATTCCTTTGAAAAAGTTAAATATAAATTACACTAGTTCTCTCACTAGTACTCAAATTTTACTATTTTAAGAAAAATAATTTATTTGCAAATTATGTATTTAAATATATAAACAGCTTTAAAATTCCATTGAAGAACAGGGGATGATAAAAGTCCAAAGGCTGATAACAAATACAGGTTAAACAAATACTCAAATGCAAACTTGCACAAACACATGCCGGAACACCAACAATCACACACACTCTCTCTCTCTCTCTCTCTCTCACACACACACACACACAAAGGACATAAAGGACACACATTCATTAGTAAGTAAACATAGTGTGCTTATCCCATCTGTCTTTATATCAACCATGCTTTCATAGAGGAGTAAAAACAAATGTTGTCATTAAAAAAAACTACTGGCATAAGCTTAAATAGTCTCCTAAAAAATTTATGAGAAATTCTTCATCTGCAAATAATGATGTTAGGATACGATTTCACCGTGAGACAGGTTACTTTTCTTCTATAAGTCAAAACTGACACTTTACATTTCTTTATGATTACTCTGTGATATCTTCAATAAAATCCTAAGTGAATAATGACCAGCCCTTCAGAATAATGAACTGCTCAATATGAACAATAAATGTGTCAGACAGCGGTTACTGCTGAATGAACATCCAGGCTTCATACTTATCGTAGATCCTAGCAGACAGGATGCCTGCAACTCATAAGTCTAATGAACCATTTTAAGGTGTAAAACAATAGGGATAGTTCTTAATTCATTGCTGATTTATTTATGGTTCTAGCTTCAATTGGTGGCATTTTAAATGAACACTTGGAAATAGCTCATGCAGTTTGCATCTGAGTAATGAAGCACACAAACCATTGGGTGGAATAGATTTGAAGACTACAGAGTATTATGATGAGTTACTTAAGGGAGATTGTTAAAAACATGTTATGAACTTCCTTTGTATCCATAGGGATATAACAGACTTGAATGCGGTCTTCAGTACACTCTGGAAAGTTTTATGTTCCATCTATGACCATCACCCATAGTGTGGATATCTTAGTTGTTAATTTAAAAAGGACTTTAATGGGGGCACAATTACAAGAAGGTAAACCATAAACCTTCCTGGAAAACAAAGTTTTACTCAGCAAGAATGACTCAACTCATACTGTAAATCTGCTGTGTATTAAATCCCCCATCATCCCTTTTTACTCACCTGATAGTGACATCATTACACTTCAAGATAGAAAATACAGACAAGACTGCTTCTCTAAGAGGGCAGTGCAGTACAGTATGTAAGTTTGCATTAATTATGTATAAAGTCTTCATACAGTACTGCATGACCTAGTTTTACTAAACTAGATTACACATATATGAACACAACCGTTTTTTTAATAGCTGCACTTACGCTTAACATTAAAGTGCCTAATATTTTAGATTTAAAACATTTTTATATAAAACCTTAGCCTTAGTCTAGTACTAATTATTAAATATAATCACAATAAATGTTTTAAAAAATTCACTCACACCAGCTTAATGTACAGTGACAACTAGAACCAAGTGACTTGCAGGTTAATTTACCTAAAAAGTATAAACACTGGCTCTATTTTGAGCATCCTGACAAGCCCAAAATGGCAGCACTGGTTGAGCTAACAGCATGAATTTGAGACAAAGCCATTTGTTTTTGCAACTAATGAAAGAAAGAGGTACTGTTCTGGAAACATGTTTGAAAACAGTCATCATTTTGTCAAATCCACTTGGTGGCGTTAGTGGCACAGAAACTACTTGAGCTTCATTCACGGATTGTTCAGAAAACCATTATTATGTAAATTGTTTTATGAATGTGAAATCACACTCAAACATCTAGCATGCTATTGTGACAATGACTTGCAAGTTTTCATTCTCTACAGTCATATTTCCTTTTAGAGCATTCCTTCTGCTAAACAAAGTTTGATTTTTGTTTTGTTTTTTTGGTGCAGAGCTGATTCAAATGTTCTGCCGCGAACATTCCCCAGACGCCTCACGTGTTAGTTGCAGCTGTGAGAAGTTGCCTTTCACCTGAAATATTAATACTGCTGCTGTCAGAACACATCTGTGCCAGTAGACTGAGCCTGAGGATTTCAGACGAACCAACCATACAACACCCACGTGCACACACACACACACACACACACACACAATGTGATTAAACGATCCAATTATGCATGAGGATTCAGAATGGCCATGTATCCGTTTGAAACTCGAGGGGACAAGAAATAACATGGCGCTAGGTCCAAAACTGACACTACAAATCTCATCAGTCCTAAAAAGTTCTAGAGGGTTATACATATGCTTCATATTTGCTCTCATTAACAAAAGGGTGCAAATGGTATGTGTCGTAGGGTTGCCACCGGTCCCTTAAAATACGGAATCGTCCCGTATTTAAAGGTAAAATGATGCGTCCCGTATCAAACCAATACGGGACGCGATTTGTCCCGTATTTTACAAAGGCCAACACATATTTGAATAAATAAGGATTTTGGACTGTTTATAATACTAATAGCAATTATAATGAAATCAATATAATAAGAAGTATTAGAGAAGCTCATTTGAGCGTGATTGCATTTTGGCGTCTTTGTTTCCATTGCGACGGAGTCTCCAGAACGCGCGCCGTTAAAACCCATTCATGTGAGCGCAGCATCAGGGGCGTGTCCAGGATTTTATACTTGGGGTGGCAAAGGGGTGGCAAGAGCAGAATGAGGGGTGGCACTTGTCACCAGGGGCGCAAATTTGCTC
>JAFVLL020022799.1:0-14425 GCA_021397915.2 Tor tambroides | reverse complement strand
GATGCTGTTGCCATAGGGACTGCGTTCACACTAAAAAAAGACCTTTCCTTTATTATTGCTATTATTTTAATCAAAATCAAAACTCACAGTCTTCCTCACAATACTGTAGAAAGTCAGCATCCAATAACCTTTAATATGGATGAGCTGAAGTTCAACAATATCTTCAAGAAAATTCATAAGATGAATATTTTTTTAGTCTAAAAAGCTATTTTTAACATTAATAGTAATGCATATAAAATTCGATATTGTGGTGTAATGCTGTCATTATGTCATATATGTTGTAGTATGATTTTCAGTTTACAGTCATTGTATTTATTGTGGCTGTTAGCTCAAGTGTTAAAGAGCGATGCCAAGTGTCCGTATGTAACGAGCTGGGAGTGAGAGCGTGTCGGAGGGACTCACACTATTACAAAGAGTGAAAAGATTTACTGATGCTCAAGAAGGAAACAGTGCATTAAGAGCTGGGGGGTGTAAACTTTTGAACTTTTTGTTAAATATTCCCAAAACAAATGATATCTCATGTTTAACCACTACAGACGACTTCGAGTCAGCAGCAAATATCAGAGGTGTTTTTGAAATGATGTGCAGTCAGGTGCATTTACATTGTGACTGTGCCTCAGACACAATCAGCTCTATCTCTGTCTGTAAAGCTGTGAACCTAATGGCCCATTCAATTAGATTTCTGCGGGATTACTTTCAGTGTTCGGTGGGAGCTCATAACAGTACATTTGTCTTAAGGTTGAGATTCTTTAGGTTGACATGCTATCATTGGTGCTGAAGATGTGTGATACACTGCAATAAATTATTCTCCTCACAAGAGCTTGGGTCAAGCTTATTTCTCTTCAAGAAAATCTACCAAACTGTTCTGGAAAGATATCTTTTCCGCTGGATATCAGGACACGGATGTAGGGAATTGCTCCCGTTCAGACAGAACAGCATCATGTGTGCTGATGACACTGGATCGCAGCTGGTGTTCCAGTTTATCCCATGAGTTCTTTCAATCTTTTCAAGGTTTGTTGAGCATCTCCACCAAGCCGCCTTTCTGCGGATGGAAACCAATGTGCATAGGGTAGCAGCAAATGAACCTTTTCCAGAGAAACTCTTCATTCAGAGAGGCAGAAGACATAAAGAAACAACCTCGATCTGAGTCTCCAGTCTCTCCAGAGCCACATTAACAGATACAGTGACGTATGAAGTCTCAGGCCTGTGAAGGAAGAGAAAATAACAGATCCCACGCTTTGAGTCTCAGCTTGTGAGATACGACCACGTCCTGTGAGGAAAGAGACTTTAACGGACTACATTCAGTCTTCAACAGCAGATGCAGCACATCCTGAGTCTCCGTCCAGAGAGACAAAGCGGATTGAGTCTCTGTTTCAGATTGTCAAGGACCTTCTGAACCTTCTTCAGGGTTTCTTCTATTTTGTTCCAGATCTCTAGGAGCCTCTAGGAGCTCCAGCATCTCTCAGCGCTTCACGTTTAAGGCTGTTGAAACAGAAGATGTCACTGCCGATGTCACTTAAACCAACCTCTTTCCAGAGACAGATGTGTTAGAGAGTACAGATGAGATGAGAGCCACCCCAACTGATCGTGTAATAGATCACGGTCTCTCTGTGAGAGAAGCTGGGCAGAGTTCAGCTCAACATGAGCCACATTCACACTGGGCTTTGGTTTTGGGTCAGAGACTGTGCCAATATATGTGGATGATGCTGTATGTAAATAAGAGAAGCTTCTAAAATGTGCTCAGAAGGATCCAGAAATTGTTTGAACACCTTTAGAAGAGAATATGTGTAGATACCATGTGTCTCTCTTAGATGCAGCTGGAATTGGGTCAAAGTTAAAATAGGCTCAGTGTTGACTATTGTGTTTCAGTGATTGATAAGCATGACGTGTCACCGAAGCATGACGCTTCGCATTGTACTGTAGCCTACAAATGCACCGGAAACACTCAAACAAGTCATGTGAAATGACATTACAGACTCATACGTTAGATTAGTATTAGCTGTTCAGACAGATGTTGATGTACATTTACATACTGTAAGCATAATCTGCGTATACGTTTTCCAGTTGTTTATTCTTGTCAAATTACTCTCTCGAAGCACAAAGCAGCTCAGATGCATTTTCTCAGTCTTAGGACACTTGAGGGACACTTTGTTTTGCTCATTAATAATTAAATTACAATACATATATTACACTCCCAAATCCCTCATAAGGTAGAAGAAAATTAATTTTCTGATGGGTGACTTCAGGCAAAACATTAAGAGAAGCTTATTTTCCTGCTTTTAAGAGATGTTGTTTCTCCGAGGGAAATTGTGTTTTTACTCACTGTCAAGGGCAGTTTGGCTGATTAAAGTTATATTCAAGCTTTTAAAGGTTACATTTAAACTGCAGATGCATGATGGGCCTTGAACAGAAGACTACACCTTTAAACTCTATAGGCAATACTTGTTTATGGTTGGTCAGTTGCACATTTTTTTGCGTAATGACTGTGTGACTGATATTCACTACTGACCATGACAACATGCATATCACACGTCACAAATTAGAATAGCTGATCTTGCAATTCACAATTGTGGAAATGACCTTCAGTATTCATTTTATGGTTAGCACAAACATTCTGATAGATGGTTAGAGGATCAGACGTTCCCAAAAACCTGGTAAGAAACCCAAAGTACTAGATCAGAGAAAACTTAAAGAGGTCATGTGTAAAGAGTCCACTGAGTGAGAAAGTTCACAAAAATCGGCCACATACTCCTCTATAGCCCGGGCGCCTTGACGCAGGCAGAGGAGACGTGAAACTGCTGGGTTCGTTTTGCTGGTCGTGTATTCTGTAAAGAGTCCACTGAAGGTGAGCGTAGTGATGAACCCAAGTGCAGTTTATTTACAACGTGATCCAAAGTACAAACATATTCCAAACGAAGACTTGACTTGAACAGATTTGACATGAAACAGAATTGGCTTGAAACAGACTTGACATGGCATGAACAGACGTGGCATGATCAGACTAGACTCACCGACAGCAGGTTACAACATTAATACACGACCAGAAACAAAGGCAAGGACATGGCTACTTATAACAAATACTAAGGGTCACATGACAAGAACCAACTAATGAGGAAACAAGACACATGACTAGGACAACCAATCAGAACATGACACATTGAACAAGGGAACCAATAGCAAAGAGACATGAGGGTAAGGGAAGCATGACACAAATTTCAAAATAAAAGACATGAAAACATGAACATGAAACAAACCCCAAAACAGACCTTACATCATGACATGGATTTTTTTTATTATTATTATTATTTTAATACGCTCCTTGAGGTTTACTTATAATGTTAATAAAGTAATTTAAACAAATAAATACATACAGTCAGGTCCATAAATATTGGGACATCGACACAATTCTAACATTTTTGGCTCTATACACCACCACAATGGATTTCAAATGAAACGAACAAGATGTGCTTTAACTGCAGACTGTCAGCTTTAATTTGAGGGTACACATCCAAAATCAGGTGAACGGTAGAATTGCAACAGTTTGCATACAGTGTAAGCCCACCAGGAGTAATCAAAAAGCATGGGGACATCATAATCATAAATCAAACTTTTCACTTTTAATACTTGGTTGCAAATCCTTTGCAGTCAATTTACAGCCTGAAGTCTGGAACGTATAGACATTACTTTCAGACGCTTTCGGGTTTCATCCTGGTGATGTTTCGCTGTGGCCTTTACTCCAACCGCCTTCAGTTCCTGCTTTTGGCTCTGTGCATATTTCTTCAGTTTTGCCTTCTGGTAAGTGAAATGCATGCTCAATCGGATTCAAGTCAGGTATTTGACTGGCCATTGCATAACAGTCCACTTCTTTCCCTTCAAAATCCCCTCTTGGTTGCTTTTTGCAGTATGCTTTGGGTCATTGTCCATCTGCACTGTGAAGCGCCCAATGAGTTCTGAAGCATTTGGCTGAATATGAGCAGATACGTTCAAATACTTCAGAATTCATCCTGCTGCTGGCCACAGGCACATCATCAATAAATACAAGAGAACCAGTTCCACTGGCAGCTCGCCTGTCAGCTTATGACACTTACACCACCATGCTTCACTGATGAGGTGGCATGCTGCATCATGAGCAGTTCCTTTCCTTCTCCTGAGTACTTTCTCCCATCACTTCATACAAGTTGACTTGGTCTCATCTGTCCAGATGTTGTCTCCAGAAACTAAATGCCTCTTTAGATGTCGTTTCTGGCCTTCCTGTTTTTGAGTGTCACCAATGAGTTACATCTTGTGGTGAACCTCTGTATTCACTCTATGGAAGTCTTCTGATTGTTGACTTTGACACACATACACCTACTCTGGAGAGAGTGTTCTTGATCTGGCCAGCTGTTGTGAAGGGTGTTTTCTTCAATTAGAAAGAATTTTCTTGGTCATCCACTACAGCTGTTTTCCGGGCCTTCTGGGTCTTTTGGTGCGTTGAGCTCACCGGTGCGTTCCTTCTTTTAAGAATGTTCCTAAACAGTTGTTTTGGCCACGCCTACTAAGTTTTTGCTATCTTCTGATGGAATTTGTTTTGTTTTTTCAGCCTAATGATGTATTTGTTTACTGATAGGACAGCTCTTTGGGATCTCATCTTGACAGCTGACAGCAACAGATTCCAAATGCAAATAGCACACTTGAATGAACTCTGACCTTTTATCTGCCATTGTAATTGGGATAATGAGGAATAACATGACACTCTGGCCATGGAACAGCTGAGAAGCCAATTGTCCCATTACTTTTGGTCCCTTAACAAGTGGGTGCAATATATGCAAACTGTTGTAATTCCTACACCGTTCACCTGATTTGGATGTAAATACCCTCAAATTAAAGCTGACAGTCTGCAGTTAAAGCACATCTTGTTCATTTCATTTGAAATCCATTGTGGTGGTGTATAGAGCCAAAATGTTAGAATTGTGTCGATGTCCCAATATTTATGGACCTGACTGTATGTGGAAAAATGATTATTTTCAACCCTCATTCTGACCCTAAAATGATCTGTTTTTAAGGGGCATGTCCTTTAAGGGTTCTCAGAAATCGGCAACTGTTATGATTGGCTAACGTCATTGCATAGGACCGTTTCAGCACCCCCTCGCTATTGCATATGTGTTTTGACAACATAATCAAAATAAAATGGTCATTTCCAGACAAAGCATTATGAAATCATTTACTTACAGTTTGTGATGCAGCTGCAGTCAGATCTTGTACCGCTTCATCTTTCAACAAATGTTTCTTCGAGAGCTCTTCATGACACTGTGCCTCATTTACAAAACAAAATGCTCTTGACATTCCTCTGACACGATCCGGGGTGCCATTAAAAATTAACTATCCAATTATTCCTTATGCTGGGATCCTTCTGATATCTGTACAAAGATGCGAATGAGCTGTTTAAACCAAATGCGTCAAAACTAAATTTCTTTCGCTCCATGTGTCCTGACGACAGAATCAAGCGCGTGGACTATGTCAGAAAAAGAACGCACATCTGTATGCTGTATCCAGTACAGACAAGATGGCGGCAGTGATTGTAATTTCTATTTGCTTTTGATGCAACGCAACACTCGCATTCAGCGTGATCAAGTGTCAGCCGCTAAGTGGCTGAACGCCGGTTGGCGGGGCCTATGGTGAGAAGAAGACTATTCACTGATGTCTTGCTCTGGAGGTGGTGTTTATGCAAATGTTTATGACAATACCTTGCCCCTCCGATCCAAAACGAGCAATTTTTGTTGCTTGATTAAAGAAATGCTTTGTTTATAATGAGGAGGAGTACGTCTTAAGCTATGAAACTTGCAGGATGTTTTAATGGTACAAAGACCCCTTATATGCCAAAAGATCAAGAAAAATTTGATTTCTTATGTCATGACCCCTTTAAAATAGAGGAAGATACCAAATATATTATGTAACTTATGTTATGTAACCTAACCCTAACCCACAAGTGAATTACATTACAGTTGGAGATCATATTACAATCATATTATAATATTGCTGCAGTGTTCATCTTGTTACTAGGCTGAATGTCTCATACATTAAAATCAGGGCTGGACTGGGAACACTTTCAGACCGGGAGTCTCTTACACATCTTTCCATCTGTCCTGTGAGCTGCTCAGTGGCCGACCCACCGAATGAGGCCAAATCACAAAGAATAATAGCCATAATAACTTGCTTTTATTAAACCTCTTTCTCTCTAATATCCAGATGTGTTCTCGTCTGCACTGTGCTGAATGTCCCTGAAGCAAAGCTAAATATAATTAAATAATATTTAATTACATAGAAAACTACCTTGAAAATTTTAGGGGAAAGAAATAAAAAACTTAAGAGCTAACATCAATCAGGAAATGACACCCAGGTCTTCATAGAGGGCTTTTCTCCTGGATATATCACTCTGCACTGAGCACCGCTTGCCGGAGAGAAGGCAAGTTTATTGCTTTAATGTTAATTTATAATTTATTTAATAATTTATTTGTTTAGTATATGAAAAAGTCAAGACTACAAATTTCAAACTAAGTGTTAAAACACTTCAACAGACAGCATTTGCATCTTCACAAACACTGTATGTGACATTATTATGAGACATTTTCTCATATCTACGTATCAGCAAAACACATGAGTGACTAATAAGTGTCCATGATAAAGAAAATATCTTTCTAAAAACTAGTTTAAAACACAAGTGCCAAGTTAAAATGGTCACACTTTATTTTAAGGCCCAGCTCTCGCATTAACAAACCATTAACTATGAGTTTTGCATCAGTAAACTCCTAATTTGCTAATCTGCTTAATAATAGTTAGTAAGGTAGTTGTTAAATTGAGGTATTGGGTAGGATTAGGGATCTAGAATATGGTCCTGCAGAATATGTGCTTTATAAGCACTAATAAACAGTCAATATGTTAATAATAGGCATGCTAATAAGCAACTAGTTAATAGTGAGAACTGGTCCCTATACTAAAGTGTTACCGTTAAAATAAATAAATACATACATACATCCTTTTTTTCTGTTGATGTGTGGTTTTGGAAAAAGCTGTATACCATTTTCAAGAGAAATGTAAAATGTTTTTTAAATATGTTTTCAAGATAAAAAGTATTTTTAGAAATACTATGAATTAATTCATAAATCATCTAATTAGTCCACACAAAAGGTAACTTGGGTTGCAGATTAATACCATAAAGAATCATATAATAATATTGTTGCAGTGTTCTTCTTGTTTCTAGGCTGACTGTCACCACATGACATTTCACAGTCTGAACTTTGCCTTGACATAAAAAGGTCAAATTATGTAATGTTTAAAAGAGACTTACTGTACAGACCTTGGCACAGTCACAAATATCTCTGATATCTATGATGTAATGTGCTGTTTTTCCTTTACCATACAAGCAAATTTAGTAGGTTATATAAGCCTCATATTTTTTCCCCATGTGGTGACACATATGTGCTCATTCCTCAGCCACCAATTAAGCCACCAAAACTAAACCATCTGTCATGACAATTCTCTGAGAGTTTAGCATGGTAATGTTCATGTGTTTGGTCTTGGTGGAACAGATCTGCTGATGCTGTAAGCATGTAGGAAATGCTGCTGCTGCACATGTAACATGAAATAACCCCCATATATAACATATATGATATTACCTTGTAGCAGATCTAGACAGGTGGAGCTGGGGAAGGTGGAGGGTTTCTGAAGCACTGCTACAGCAAAGACTGGCTGAGTATTTGAATGTTGAGCTGCTACTGTGAAAAGAATCCAATCAGCTGTGCTATGTGAGTAATGATGTGATTATATCAGATTGAGTTAGAACCTATCGGCCATCTAGAGTTTCATGACAGAACTTTGTATATGAGGAACAAAGCTACAATAGACATGCCTGTCATTTCACAGAGAGACAGAGAGTGACAATGTTGTCCGTGTATATCTGTCCCTAACATATAACTGCTAGAAAACATATTTGAGTACTTTGAATCATTTCCCTTCCTTTTTTTCATAGTTTTTTTTTATTTCATCACTTTTTGCTCACTCGCTGACATTACTGTGTGTATCAGTTATAGTCCTGCCCAGTTTATGCCCATGCTTTTATTCACAATGCTGAGAAACCTGCAAAGAAAATGCTGCTAGGGAACCATCTAAATGAAATGTTTCCACAAAAGAGCAGCAAAAGGCACATGAAAGAAGGACAATCTGAGATCACATAATAAAACTTGATCATCATTTTTTTTTTCAGTCTAATACAGTTGTGATTGTAATGTGTTGGATGAGAATGGCTGATAAACACATGAGATGTATGCAAAAAAATGCCCACGGCTTTGTTATCTGCATGCAGTACTGTATGTCTCAGCCTCAGAAATACAGTATACCTTCATTTGATTTGTTGTGCATTTGACCATTTGACCAAATATAACTTTTGTAAATATCCATTTATCCATGTGTGCCAAATCAAAACAAAGAAATGTTTATATATATATATATTTATATATATATATTTTTTTATGTAGCACACTGTGTATGAAATGTTAAGATATATAAGCTAATCATTGAATGGTGTAGACAGTGGTGTATGATGACAACAGACAATGGCATGAAATTTATACACAAACCAGTGCAAACCCTCTTTTGGCGTTAAACTACTGTCAGGATTTGCTAAAGATGCACAAAGAACCATTAGCGATGAAAAGGCCTTGATATGTTTTTGATCTTATTGCATATGCATTTGTAGGTGTTTCCTTTTCAGACACAACATTTATGGGAGGAGACGATTTAAATCAATCACGCAACATGATTCACTAAGGTTTGCTGTAGTCAGTTCACTGGTATTTGCACCTTTATCTAACAGCCAAAAAAGCATGTCTGAGCCCATTCTGCATCTGTGTTGTTAGTCGATCAAACGCACCTGATTATCACCAGATCTGCTTGTCTGTGACAGTAATTTGCACTGCTCTTAGCATTGGTCATTAACGGAAATGATTTGTGTCTGTGTTCTTTAATTTGTTCATCGTCAGTCGATCAGCAGCACTGTTATAGCGCTCCAACGCTTATTTGCCCTGTTTAGTAAATCTGACCCTTTGTGTGTCGTGGATCATAAGCTGTAGTTTGTGAGATTTGGCAAGAACATCTTTAAGACAAACTGACTTCCTCTAAAGCTATCAATGTAACAGAGAAATATTAGCATCTGACATAAACCCTGCAATCTGACAGATTCCCTAAAATCAATATTAAATTATTTCTTGTTTCAGTCAAAAACACCAAAGGAAGTTTTGATTAAACCTTATCTGTGGCTAAAAAGTTTTAAAATAAAAACTGTCCAAGCACCAGATGCAAGTGAAAGGAACTACAACGTAACAGATTAATTGAACTGATGTGCAAGATGCAAATTCAAGACGTACAAACCATCTACAAAGATAATATATCCAGCGACTCACGTATCTTCAGAGAATCATTAGCTTGTTCTCCAGAATTTCATGCGGCGACGCATACAGTATGTGGATCATTCCTTCCATTAAACCACCAAAACACAAATGCGTCTTAATGTTTTGTTACAGGTGCTGTCTGCTGCAAAAATACAAATATAAAATACAGCTAAATACTACTTCAGGGGGAAAAATATTGTGTCAATAAAAGTAATGCAAAAAATAAAAAAAGGAGTGGGGGAATTCAATGTTGAACACTGGACGTCATATTTTAACTCATAATCTATCCCTAATCAGATAAAACCTGATGATTAAATCCCTCCAGTGTGATTTACATGTTCTTTTTAGCAGTCATTGGATTTCCTTTGGCAAATGCAATTCATGGTTACATAATACTATACCTCAGAATCATAATCATAGCTCATCCCTGTGCTGTTACACAAAGTTTCAAAGCACATGCATTTATCCAGAAATTAAACACACAATCCAGTGCTGCTGGTATCATGCTAGCACAATACAGCTCTACTACTTAACGTTTAACACAGCAGCATTACACACACACTGCTATAAACTGGTGTCTCACATGTTAATCATGCATATTAAAACACAGGAAACATTTCTGCTTAAATGTCATGGAATTTATGAATGAATGATTCAATGACTCACTGGAGACTGACTTGTTTCATTACTGGATGAATCAGTGTTTTTGAATGAATCTCCTGAATGAATGATTCAAAGACAAATACATTTTTTCTTCTAAAAAGAAAAAGATGTGCACACAGGAATTGATAGGCGGAACTGAAATGTTAATTTTACAGTATTCAATTCCTGACCTTAAGTACCTGATTCTGGAATTGGAATTGATGTTTGATTCCCGACCCTAGCGTGTCATTACTGCAACATGGGCTCATGGGCTGCAAAATGCGCCTCTGCCTATATTTTTGTGAACTCCAGAAGCACACCTGTCAGGACTGGATGTGAGGTCACTGCTCGTTGGCTTTTCACCTGTTGTTCTCAATATTGCGTGTATCTGTGCTCGCTCTGCTCTGAGTGTTTGTGTGCTCTCAGCTGCTACTGTCGCCGGTAGATCGCTCTAGTTATTGTTGTTTATTTGTCATGATCTCATGCTGGTTTTCTGCCCAGATCAGTGGAGGGTTCCAGCATTCAGATCTGTCCTGTCTGTGCTTCTCTCTGACTATCGGCTGTGATCACGTTCTGATGATACTGCCCTGTTGGACTGATTACTGGTCATGAACTCTGTCTGTTCCTGACTTCGCTCTCATCTCATCCTCCAGTACTTTAGCTGATTTCCAGCTTTCAACCCCTGCCTGACTGACCTCCCGTCTGTCCTTTCTGTCGAGCCCACCCTACATTCGAGCTTGACTTTCAATAAAGACTTCTGTGCTCTCTGCATTTACAGATCCTGACACATACCTACTGTATACATACACTTAACTGAAATGAACACTGTAGCGGCAGTAAAACATCAGACCTGTATCTGATTTAGTACCACATAATGAAGCAGCTCAATCAGAATCACACTTGAAAAAAAATGAAAAAGTTCAATAATCAGCAAAAAAAAAAAAAAAAAAGGAGCAAAACCACTACCAAAGAAACAAAAACAAATCAGAAATGGGAAGCTCGGCATGGATCAGAAGCAGAAGAGTGATTGCAGAATGCTTTTAGAATGGACTCATCTCTCTGTCTGCTCCAGGGGCTCTTCAGCCTGTGAGAGTGAAGGACAACGGCTTAGATCCTCAAGCCTGTGCATCTCCCTGGTTATGAGCTCAAAACACTTTTATCATAGTGCATCATTTGTAAACTAATACTTTTTGACATTTGCATCACATAACCAGCTCTGTATGTGTGGCTTTTTTGACGTACAGTAGTAAACATGCTCAGAAGCGCACCCGGTACAGCACTAAACCGGATACAGAATATACATCCATTGGCTAAGCCTTACTGCTTTAAGAGTGTGGAGGAAACAACATGTCTCCCTAAAGCTGGAGAACATTGATCTACTGACATTTATGCACCAATTATATGGTGTTCTGTGGCCATAAAGATTCCACAAAGCCTTGGTCGAATGTCTTTGGCAGCTGTGGCTTTTGATATGATTTGGTCATATAGTGAACATCAGGGTACATTTTTCTGACAGTTACCTTTTACATGATTTTATGTATGTAATTAATTCGTCATTAAAACATCTCTAGCTTCATTGTACATCATTCAAACACATGATTACAGAGTAGCCAAGATGTTTATGACAGACCATATCACTCTGGCATCCAATTTTGAACATTTTATTGATGTACTACTGAAGAACAAACACTCTAAATCGACTCTTCCAGATAAGCATGGAAAGATAAAAAAAGGCTTTATAATGTTCTTAAAAGTAACCACACAGTTACATTTAGGCGATGCAGAAAAAAACTAAAGAGACCTAAGTCTCCGTGTTAGAAAACACTGGTCCCCTGCTTTATTTATTTAAAAGCTTCAAACCCAGAAGAACTTGAATAAAAAGAACAGCTGTACACACCAAACTCCTAAAAGTGCGCTGCACAGAGACGTTTTCATGTAAAAAGCTACAAGAAGCTATATGTATGTGTGTGAGTCAAGCAGCATGTCTGTTTATGGGTGCGTTGTTACCAGCCGAGAGCCCATTAAGCACTCTTTTAGGGGATACACTGAAAAATTCAAAGACTTTTTCTCAAAGCTTTCACGGGAAATAATACATCTACAATAAGCGAGGCCACGGCTCTTTGTGAACAGCCTCTGTGCATCAGACTTTCTGCCAGGAGCTGCGCTCGCAGACGCTCTAATTTAGCCTTCTACAGTCTTCCACAGTATCTTTGCAGGAACGTTTTCCAACAGCCCGTTCCCTGATGCTGCTAAACATCTCCACGGTTTAGCGCTGTAGGATTTCCTCACACACGGCTATTCTCAAATAAATCAGGCGCAGGTCTGAGACGTTCGCAGTGTTGGCCGATACGGGCTGCCATCTGCTCGGGCAGCATTATCTCTGGAGGAATTACCACTGATAGAACTCCCCAGTGAACGCGGCTGAAAGTGAATTCGGTATTGAGGTGTAACACACAGGACTGACTCCATCTGATGCGGGCTGAAGCCAGAGCCGGGCCTCGTGGGAACCCTTTTGTGTTCACTTCTACACCAGGGTTTTCAGCTAACCTGATCAATGCAACCTCGCTCAACAGTCTTCTACAGCTTGCATTGGGGCCTTTTTCTTTACATTATTTAATATTGTTCAACTGTCAACATAAGCTTGATTTTTACATTTTTGGAAGAAAATGTGAGTGTAATCTGTGCAAAAGTCACTGCCACAGTGCTTCTGTGTTGCTAGGCAGTTGCTATGGTGTGGTTTGGTTGGTCGTAGAGCATGTTGTCAGTTTTCATCATCCACCATCAGGAGAAGTTTGATATCTTAGAAAGGTAACAGCGTCCCTCTCCTCAATAAGTTGCTTGATTTGAGGTAGCATTCATGACAAAAAATGTGTGACCACTAACACACTGAGATATAAGACATAATACTGAGATTTTGTTAAAACAGTTTTGATTTAACAAACAAAGATTTGTTGATTTATTGAAAAATTCATTGGTGCTTTTCTGTGTTGAAAATGACGTGTAATGTGAGATACCCACATTTTGATCACTATTTTTTTAATAGTGAAACTTTTCAGTAGTGAGCCATTTTTATTGATTAAGTAGCATGTACATCACAGAAACAGAAATGACACTGATTTCGATGGTCTCAATGGAGAATGAATTACATGGTAGGACCTGCATTCTGAAGAGACAGAGAATCTCGCAAAATGGATTAAGATACATTATTGGTGGTAATTATTAGTGTATTTTTCTTTGTTTACAAGAAGGATCCATCCAAATAATGGCTAAATAATCCTTCACCATCTAAAGGTGTGACAAAGCAGCTTATGACAAAAGTTTGTGACAATATTCAATTATGCACATGTAATGCACACTCCATACTGTTTTATTTCTTAAGAAGTCAGTTTGATTTTGTGTACATTCAAATTTACTCAAAAAAAAAAAAAAATCAAGTAGTGTCAATCATCATTTATCAAAGAAACTCATACATTGTAGCACAGGAGAGTGAGTAAATGATGACAGAATTTTCATTTTTGAGTGAACTATTCCTTTAATTATGTATTTAAAAGCACCTTAGAGATGTCTGTCTAAATACTAAAACCACAAGGTATAATGGTTCAAATAGACTTTTAATAGTTTTTTTTACTACATTTAGCCAGTGATCACTATGAATTTTCCATGCAAAACCTTTTTTCACAACAAGGGTATACACATGATTCTAAAAAAAGAAAAAAAGAAAAATTTAAACAGCAAATCAGCATATTACAATTATTTCTGAAGATGATTGAATGGTAGTATTTTGTACGTAAGATTTACAGAACATACATTTGGATAGATGCTAAAACATACAATATGGACATAATGTACTGACAGCATTTAAAATGTAGACATTCTTATGGATTTATAGCTGTAGGAACAGAATATTTACAAATCTTTTATCCACCTTATTTCTTCACGTGGAAGTAAGCTATTAATAAGCTGCTCTAGGTCAATAACTAGAAGAATAACAAAGTACACAAAGTGTACAGTAGAACTATTTGCACTGCAAACCAGTGTGATTATGATCAGAATAATAAATTAAAGGTGCCATAGAATGGAAAACTGTATTTACCTTGGCATAGCTGAATAATAACAGTTCTGTACATAGACATGACATACAGTGAGCCTCAAACACCAATGTTTCCTCCTTCTTACGTAAATCTCGTGCATGAAAAAGACCACTGAAAAATAGGCGAATCGGAACATAACACGTAAGAGTCGGGATCACTAATAGCTACGCCCCCAATATTTGCATATACCCGCCCATGCTCTAGGCCAGCCGAACCATCAGAAGTTCTGCAGGTATTGTGAAGAAACAAGCAAGGACAGCAGCGAAAATG